>PVKA01003614.1:0-107844 GCA_004027165.1 Ctenomys sociabilis
GTGGTTGGACAGGATATTATGTCGGCTTCTAGTACTACAGTCATCCACTAGGAAAATAATTATTGAATTTTTGATATAATTCAGGTATAAAAAATAAGTAAGCAGCTACACTCTTAATTCACTGATAAGAGATATCTGCTAAAATAATATCTGTAAATATAATATCATGTATGCACCTTGTACAATACCAAAACGTTATAAAAAGTTTGCAATGTATTAATTTATCGAATCTGTATTGTTAACGTCTTGAAACTGTCTGAGTGACATTTGTACTTCAATAAAATGAAAGAAAAGAAAAGAAAAGAAAATAAAGTATTAATTACTGAAAAATAAATAAATAAATAAATAAATAAATAAATAAATAAATAAATAAATAAATAAATGAGGAAAAAAAAAAAAGAAAGGGAGAGTACAGAAGAAGCCAAGCCAGGCCATATGGAGATAGGCAAGCCTGTGTTTGATCCAGAAGGTAATAGGAAGCCACTGAAACATTAAGCAGGGAGTCACATGGTCACTTTAGAAAAGCCATTCTGTCTGAAAGATGGAAGCCAAGTACTGAGGGACAGGACTAAAGCAGAGACCCCTGTAGTCCTACATGGGAAAGATGAGGGAGGCCTTCATGAGGGAAGCTGTGGAAAAGAGAAAGAGAGCAGCCCTCGCTGCAACAGGCATGGCAAGGGTAAAGAGTCTTTGGCAACCACAAGACCTCTGAACTAGGTGGCGAGGGGGCAAATGCTATTGCTTGATAAGATGAAGAATGCAAGAGTGGCAGCAAGTGGGTTTGGACAGGACCCATGTCCCTGTTCTTTGCCCCTAGTGCTAAGGCCATAGTGTTTTCACTCTGGAACTGCTCCCTCAAAAATCACCAGCTCCTGCAGGCACCCCTTCAAAAATCACCTGCTCAAAGGTTGTGAGAAAGTGATAGAGGAATCTAGCAGCCTTGTAGTGGGTCCCCAGTGCCAGTGCTGCCTTGGCTACTTCTCCACCCTGACGCCGGCCCATCCATGGAGCTGGGGTCCAGCAGGGACCACGGCTATGCAGTCCAACCTCAGTCTGGTGCCCAGAGCCTCCTCCCAGCCTAAGAGAGGGAGACTCAGTTTGTACTCTTACACAGACACAGTCGTTCATTAAGTCTGAGAAAGCCAAGTACAAAGGTAATATCACTTAGCCAGGCTGCAATTAGCAGATTAGCGGCTTGTTGCTCTTGTCCTGTGTCCCACTCAATGACCTCACAATGGCCCATGGAGCCTTAGCTCTGGGCCACTCCAGAAAGGGCCTAGCAACTTCCCTGGCAACAAAATCCCCCAGCCTGTCACCGTGAGTTTCCCCATTGTAGAGCTAAACTACAATTGATGTTCTGTCTCTATCAATTTCTCAGGAATGCTGGGACGCAAGCCCAGTATTAATGAAGACAGCAGAAAGGAAGGCATGAGCTTGGCTCTGCTCCAGAGCTGACAGAGATCGTGGATCCTGAGTCATTCCTGGAGACCTGCAGAGGCCCAAACAAGGCAAAACAAGCAGGCCCAGGGTCACACACAGACTTGGCAGAGTAGACAGATCTGAGAAGACTTGGAGAGTTTCTGCTGGGAAAAAAATAGGCCAAATATCATCTCTCTAGGATCAGGTATCATTTTCACCATCAGAGAAAGGCAAATTTGACCCAGAGTAAGAAGGCATATCCATAGGTGTACGCTTGATAGCATGCATGCATGTGTGCATGTGCACACACACACACACACACACACACACACACACACATGCAAAACCTGCATGTCACACTAAGGGACCAGTTCAAAGCTAGAAGTACTACTGAGACAAGGAGCTAGCACTGTATCCTGTGTGTTTGACCAAGCCCCTAGTCACCTCTCAGAATAGCCTCTAAAGCAGAAGCCCTCCCAGGCCACAAGAGGGGGAAGTTTTGATTGAGGTGGGAGCCTCACTGGTATCATATCAAAAACCAATAAAATGCTTGTCTTCATCTCAGTCTGTGAAATGAATAGAAATGGCTATTGGCTCCTGCCACTCAGACTGTCTTTTGGGGGCTTCTGGTTCCTGAACCTCTCAAAAGCATACATAATGCCTTAATCCACCAAACTGACCTGCTCGTTAGCTGACTGGCTCCAGTTGAGGTGGAACAACTCAGCTAAATAAAACATCAGTCCTATCAAACTGCTTTACTACCCCAGACATGAATCTGCACAGGATTTGGAGAATATAGCCATCTCCACAGGGGACAAGGTAACCCAAATGTGACACTGGGCAATGTAAAACCTCAGGGCCAGCTGTCCCTGCACAGAAGTTTTCAAGAGAATCAAGTCAGTAATGAATGGCAGGCACCACCTATGAGTGCTTGGCACAGAAGTGATAACATCCTTGAGACTCACTGAGGCAGGTGAGGGGACGAGGCTCATTCAGACAGGCTGAGACCCTCTCCTCACCCAGCACATGCAAGCTGAACTAGGAGAAAATGGAATGCCGTCCTCCTGAGCCAGCATCTCGCAGGGACATGCAGCAAGCTCTAGGCGGGCATCATAAGCCTCTTATATGAATTACCATGGGGTAGCCTGGAAATTCAATTTACAACAGTTACAGTGGCTATAAGGGGAATGAAAGAATAAGGACAAGGGACATGATAAAGAAACAGAACAGAAGGAGCATATAAACATAAGACCTCTTCTAAGAGTAACCTCAGCAAACACTGGTACAGGCAAATTAAATTAACATAGACCTCATAAAAATCTCCACATGTGGAAAAATGTGTTGGACTTGTGTAGAAATCATTCTTTATTCTGAGCATCTGACCTTGGAAAATGATTTTGTCTTAGCTTGGTCTGCCACAGTGATATACAATGAACCAGGCAGCCCAAAGAGCAGACATTCCCCCACAATCTGGGACTGGAAGTCTGGGATCAGGATGCCAGCATGGTCAGACTCTTGTGAGCATCTTCTTTCTGGTTTGTAGGCTACAATCTTCCCACTGTGTACTCATGTGGTAGAAGGCCTTGCTTCCAGATTTTCAAAACACATTTGTAGAAAAACCCTCATGTCAAAGTGATATGGAGTGCCTGAACAGTCCTGAACTCTTTTTATTAGAAAGGTAGGAGAAGTTCAAGTCAGAGCATAGTCACACAGACCTCCACCATGGCCCTGAACTATAAAAACAATATGGCAGCAACCACTTTGTGGGGCATTTCCAGAAATTAGAGCTTTGGTCTACTTTAGAAGGCGATAGAGGAATCTAGCCACCCTGTAGTGGGCCCTGGGTGCCAACACTGCCTCAGCTACCCTCTCCACCTCTGTTCTAATCTGTTCAAACTACTTCTCAGGGACAAAGTTAAGAGAAATAAGTGTCCCTTTTTCAGATGCCTTGCATAGGGGACCTCTGTTGTTGAAGATCACCCCCTACAGAACCACAGTATTTTGATATCCCCATCCCCTGTTTCTCACTCTTTTTTCTTTTTGAAGTGAGTCAAACTCAGGACCTTACACTTGCCAAGCAGATACTGTGCTGCTGAACTATATTCCCAGCCCCCTCATTCCTTCCATCAAAACCCACTCCCCCAGGACAGGGACATCTCAGAGCTCCAAAGGGCATCACCTCTAAGGAGCTCTTCCAGAGAGGCCCACAGCTCTCACTACACATCCCCCCCTCCCTGCATAGAGATGGATCTCAATACACCTCCAGTACCATTGGTCAGTACCTGTATGCAGGACTAAATATTTCCTAAGATCCCCAGAACCCTCATCCTCTGGTGCTTTCTAATAGGCAGTAGTGGCCAGGGTATTGTATATGCTGAAGGGCGAGCCCCAGTACCTCAAGGGCAGAACTAGAAAGGGCTGAGAATCTCCCACAGTGGTTCTGCAGGTCTCTTCCCTCAGACTCCCACAGTGCACCTCTTCTCATCTTCCTTTCAGTACCTCTAAGAGACGGTGGTGACTATGGGAGGAAAGCACATCCCATCTCTGTTTCCTGGAAGCTTATCACAGGGTGTAACACACTCTGCTCACTAAATGATTGAAGAGCCAGAAGCAGCCATTCCACTAGACATGGGAGACACCCAAGTGTGCGGGAGACTGCTCTTTGCCCTGTGAGAGTTAATTGAAGACAAAATGTGCACTGATAAGAGAAAATGTGGGCTTGGTCTTTTGTCTCAGGATTATAGCTAAGACCCAAAGGACCAGACAATACTGAGTAGCCCATATCTGAAATTCAGAATCACCATCTCCTTTACTGCTCCCTCCAACATTCTAGAGCCAGTTTTACCACCACAAACATCCAGCTTCTGTCTACATAGAAAACCAAAAAGCCATGAAAGGTGGTGTGTCTATATGTTCAAAGGAGTGATCAGAGAGAAATGCCATCCTTAAAGCAATAGAAAAGGAAAAGTCCAAGAATCACTTGTGATTAGCAGACATTGTTATGATTGCTATGGGCTGAATGGTGTCCCCCAAAATCCAAGCGCTGAAGTCTAAAGTAGCAGGGCCTCTGAATGTAACCTTGCTTGGAAACCGACAGTGCCAATATAGTGAGTTAAGCTGTGGTCACATCGCAGTAAAGTGGGCCCCTCCTGCAATGTCTTTGGTGTCCTTGGAGATAAAAATGCTGAGGAAGATGGAAGCTGGAATGCACAAGGCAAGACACTGCCAGAAGTAGAGGAAGAGGCTTGAAGCAGATTTTCCCTAACAACTTCAGAGGACAGTGGCCTGCCAACACACTGACTTTGGATTTCTGGCTTCTAGGACTATTACAGAATGAACTTTCTGTTGATCTGAGCTATCTCCCACCTTCCAAATTTGTGATATTTTGCTACAATAGACTTAGAAAATTAATGAAAAAGGCATGCATGAGAACTGAAGACTTAGATTTTGCTCACTTATTTGGTGTCTGCTTTGGTATCAGACTTGTTGACTTTGTTTCTGCTACCTGAGCAAGAAAAATCAGAACACACTGGAGATGCTCATGGAAGCCAAGTTCCTGAGCCACAAGAACAGCTCCTGCCAACCTGGAGGAAGACCACAGCCTGCTGGGTAAGGAATATACTCATCCTCAACTGGGTCTCTTCTCACTGCCCCATGGCACCTGGGGGACTAAATGCCACCTACATGTGCATGCATGCTCACACACACATGCACATGCTCTTCTAGTACCTCTGGAACCAAGAAGTTAGAAATAGCAAGTTGGAAATTTCTGGTAGAAGGAGTAGAGTCAAATTTGAGATGCATTTGAATTATTAGGTATAAGTCAAATTATACAATGAGATTGTTCAGGTAATCAACTGTAATTGTTTTATCTGGAGGCACAAGCATGTGTGGAAAGAAGACACTAGGTGATGTCACTGAAGTAATGGTAGGAAAAAGCAAGTGAGTATAAGCTTCAAAACACCAGTCACTGCTATAGAAAGCAATGAACAATGACATCATGAGACTTTGCAGTGAGGAGCTGGAGAAGCAATGTTACCAAGAGTCAGAAGACAGGTGAAGGTTGCTGTGGAAAGGAAAAGCCAAGAGAATAACCTTCAAGTACAGCTGGAGCTAAGCCTTAAATGTCAGGGTGGGCTAAGGTGGAGCACAAAAACAGAAGAAAAGGTGACATCTTTCTCCCTCAAGTCATGAGCAAAGGCCTCACAGTGAGTGGATGTTTTCGAAGTATGATGAATCTAATTTCTAGGAAATGGATTGCATATGCCAAGACACAGAGATGATCAGGCATCAGATGCTTGGGGCACAGGGACCAAATATTTGGGATAGGGAAGCTATTGAGGAAAAAAAGATGAGAGAAGAAAGACAGGTTCTTCATGGAGGATGGTCAGGGCCAAGCTAAGTGGAACAGACCCAGCCATTTGTCCTCAGAGAACCAATGGCCTGCCCAGGCGTCCAGCCTCTGGGGGCCATCCTGACTTGCATTCTGCTGGCACTTGGGAGTGGCCTTTACGGGTTAACTGCAAGACAATTGGAAGACACTGCTGGCGAGGTCTCAGACACTGGCCACAAACTCCAACTCAACCTCACAAAGCGTCTGAACTTCCAGCGCCTTGGAGGTGGCCCCCACTCTGGCTAGGAGGCAGGACCAGCTGTTGAAGCTTATCAGCCAGTGTGTTTTGTCTGGATTCTGGCCACCAAAAAAAAAAAAAAGAGCAACAAAGGAATAAGGAAAGATATGGATTATTGGCATGGAAGGCCTAATGGCAAACATGTTTGCACGTGCTTCTGCACAGAGCGCCTGCCTTTTCTGTGGCCTGTTTTGGTTTCCTCTTGTGCTTAGAAGACAAAGCCAGGTGCTAGCTCCAGAAATCTCTCTTCCTTTCCCAATCCTGTGCTTAACATGGGTGGCTCCAGGTCTCAGAGTCTGGGTCACTCTTATATTCATCTACCCAACTACCTCTTGCACATAGTTTGTTATGGGGAAAGCCACGAACCATGCTTACTAGTGGGTAAACAGTGCAGCAGGCCCATGAGCCAGGCACTGTCTTAAACCCTTCTGTCCCTATTCTCATGGGATCTTTACAAAGCCTCACAAAGTGCTAGCTCTCACCTTCATTTTAAAGATGAAAAAGCTCAGGCTCCAAGAACACACTCTATGTTTTTTCCAAAGAGAGCTGCTATACAGATTGCTGAAGAAATTAAGATTCAGAGATGTCAGAGCTGAATGGAACTTCAAATAACAACTCTGCTAATCTCATCATTGTGGGGTTGTTAAAGCTGAGGTCAAAAGAGGAATACTGACTTACCCAAAGCTGTCCTCAGGAAGAAGAGAATGCTGCTGTGTGCACAAATTATGCCAGCCTCCTGCATAATTTGGAGACATCATAAAGACAAAATTGCAAATAGAGGAAGGACCACACATGGCAAGCCAGTGGAAATCACCCAGCGCATTAATCCTGCAAGCCCCAGACTACTGGGCGCTTTTTTCACATGTGGTAAGGATGCTGCTACTCATGGCCAATAGAGAGTAAACACCCTCACCTGGTGTCCGGATGCCTGTCACACTGAAGCCAGGCTGCATCAACATCTCACCCACGGAAAGCTTGGCCTTTGTTTTCCACACTCTGAACAATCCTGCACCAAGCACGCAGAGAGTGCACACTGGCTATGGACAAGAATGGGAAGACCGTGCTGAAGCTGGAATGTAAATTATCAGTTATAAACAGACTGTCAGCTTGGATAAACTCTTCTAACTTACTAGCAGACCTTGCCCACAATGTCAATTAGGAAGGAAATCAGGAGAAACCTAGAGAACAGGAGGAGCAGAAGAGCACAAGGGAGAAAGACACAGAATAAAAAAGATTTAAGAGTGTCTCTCTATGTTCAATTGGTACCTGCCATCCAGCCAAAAGCACTTTAGATGAAATCCTAACCTCTGACCCAGCCCACTTCGACCAGTGAACCTGGAGGGAGGGCTTGGGGAGGGCCCAGCCTGCCTGAAGAGTCTCAAGACCAACAACCAGTCCAGGCCCATGGACCCCTATCTACCCCATCCAGCTCCTATCAGTCCAGGCCTACAAATCATCCAGCTTCAGGATGACCAATGCTGTGCAGAAGGCCCTTGTTCCTCACCAAAGCAAAAAGTCATTTGGTCTTAAACCCAGGATTCAGTAGGTCTGGGTGGGCTTCTAAATTCAAATAGCATAGGCAGAGACTGGTCTAGTGCCCAACACATGGCAAGAATATGTGCAAAGGAGCTATGACTATGTACCAACTGCAGGCATGGCAGGCACTGCCCTACTGAAGCCCACTTCCTTCCTTCTTGGGCAGGCAGACCCCGTGCCCAGCCTTCTTCAAGTTAGGCGTAGCCCTACACTGGAGTTCGAGCCTCTGGAATGTGCTGTACTCCACTTCTACGTCTGGCCCACTAAACCCTTCCATGTGGCATGTTCCTTCTACTCCCCATCTGCCCGCCAGATACAGATGCCCATGGGAGCAATCCAAACACCCAGGGGAAGGGAAGCACAACCACAAGGCAGAGAGGGCCAATGTCCCTAAGTGAACATGTCTAATGCCACACCAGGGACATTACACTGCACTTTGCGTGAGTAAGAAATAAGCCTTTTTCTATATTAAGCCACTGGGATTTGGGGACACACTTTGGTCATGCAATCCCTGATAATATAACTTATGCTAACTTACCAAGCCCTCAACCATGGATTCCTCCAGAGAAGCCTCCTTAGCCTGGTTTCTAATGTTGACAAAGCAGATCTGTCCCACTGTCAGACTGTGGGAGCTGCTCTCAGATGCCTGGCCCTTTTCTCTCTAAGCTAAACCACTACCAAAGAATATGCCCCATGAAATTCACTTCTACCTGCAGGGTGCTCTGTTAACTCACCACCAGTGTCCCCATCCCTTTCTGAGTGACAGCAGTCAACAGCCACAGGCACAGGCAAGTGCTTCAGCTAACATCACTGGCTCCTTTTCCCTTCTCACCTTCTGATGGGCTCAGTATGGTCAAACACAGTATTCCCGTCTCTCAGGGCACCAATTGGAATTGGGCCGGAGCAGAAGTAGCAAGTATCTCATCTGCTTTCAACAATCAAATTCATCTCCTTAGACGCAGGGGCCAGGAGTTCAGTCCCTTATGTGCTGTGCCAGCCCTGTCCCCAGGGCATGCTGAGACAGCAATTGACCCTGGGCATGGTGGCAGAAGCCTATAATCCCAGAACTTGGGAGGCTGTAAACAGGAGGATCACTGCACATCTGGTCTACACAGTGAGACCCTGTACACCCTGTCCTAAATACAAAAAAAAAAAAAAAATCAAGTTCAGTTGATCACATACCCCAGCTCTCCCTGCATGAGGCACAGAGTCTATTGCTGCCCCATGTTATCTGGGGCCATTCCAGGTCAGTTAGCAGATCTGAGTCTCCATGTTTGTCTCCTGTTGTGCTGTGTTTTCATTTGAGAAATGAAAACAAGAGTATATCCTTGCATAGTTAGGAATGCTGCATTAGTAATAAAAATAGATAAAGTGAAAGCCCGTTTTGAAGCTATAAAGAAGACTAAGTCAGGAAAAGAATATCATTAAATCCTCCCAGGCTAGTGAGCCCCTTCCTATGTCCTTGCAAATACTTCTACCGCACCTCTTCTACAATACATGGTACAAGCTCATTCCCCCCTCTTCTGAACAACCATTACTCTACTGGTCCATTTATTTACTTCTTTCTAGCTGTAAAGATTTTAGAGCTTAGCATTTTATCTCTAAGGCAATTTAGTTTTATGTATTAATATCCTGTTAATTGGCTAAATGAGGGTGTGTGTATGTGTGTGTGTGTGTGTGTGTGTGTGTGTGTGTGTGTGTGACTTCCACACTAAACTGGCAGAATTTTCTTCTGTTCATCTGAGTTGTCTCCCTGTATCCCAGCATGTGTGCCCCGAGCAGGGGGCCAAAGAGAAAGGACCCCAAATCTACTGCCAAAGTAGGGGAAACTACGAAACTTCATAGAGCATGTGTGGTTGAGTTGCGTCTCAAAGGACAAATGGAAGCTGGCCAAGCAAGGGTACAGCCTCTACAAAGGCCAAGATACTTAGAGAGCTCAAGAGATGAACCTCAGTAAGAGCAGTATTGTGATGGTTCAGGGCCCAGGGTGGTAGACAAGGGTAAACACCTACAACTGGGCAGGTGCAGGGGGACAAGGGCTGAGGCCCCCACTAAGCAATCATGGAGAGGAAAACGTGGAGGACACGTGATCTACAGCGCAGCCTGCAGCTTTTGGCCACTTGTAAATTCTGTTGTTCTATTTCTCTTCATTCTCAGGGAGGTGACTCAGAAAACCCCTCTGGACCAGCATCTGGCCTCCACCCAGGCATGAGGGCCACAGCAACCAGGGTGCAGTGGGCTGCCAGGCTGTCTAGAGGGTGCCCCTCCTCCACTGTGCTCTGCCTCCCTGCCAGCCAGAGCACAGCCTCCCATTATTTCAGCCCCTGCCTCCTTTGTGTTCGATATTCATATTTTCTTGACACAAACCATACAAAGTTTCAACACTTGGAGACTGCAAAGTAAACCACTTGTACATACCAGGTCTGGTAACACTTTATATAATAGGCCAGTTAGTTAATGCTGCACTACAATAAAAATTCCCTTCCAAGTACACATTACGTCCTCATTAATGCCAAGTGAGTTCAGAATGATTAATGTTATGACAATAAATAACTGGGAGATCATGATGACCGCCAGCCTGCAGCACACAGTGGGGTGCAAAACAGCCCTGGCTCCTGCCACCCTCTAAGCAGGCTAGGGTGCTACCTACCCCTAGCAGGCACACCCCAGAACCCCAAAGCACAGCTCCAAGAAGAAGAGCCAAGCCAATCCCACTCATGAGACCCATGTGGGGACAGCTAGGCAGAGGGACACAAGAAGCCCATCAAGGCATACCCTCTTGTGAGAGTGTGTGTTAGAAGTACAACCAGCATCATCATGTCCATGGACAGACTGGCCCTGCTCACACTCTGAGGAGAGACTCAGGCAAGTTCTAGCTGCTGTGGGCACTACCAGGAGGGAGTCCAGAAGTGGGCACCTCTCAAAGGGGGACAGCAGAGAGTGTGCTCCTGGAACAGGGGCTCAGTCATCACTCCCCAGTGCCTCAGAGCCCATGCACAGCTATAGGTCCCAGCCCTTGGGAAGCCTCCGTAGTAGGGATGCCACATGGACACTGCTACGCCCAGCTGTCAGACCACCATTTCTGGCATTGCTGGCACTAAACTCACAATGCTTGGTGTTTCCAACTTTATTCCTCAGGAATTGGAATCTATTCTGAGATACAGACAGACACAGAGGAAAGGAAGGGTGAGCTGTCACTCCAAGGTGGAAGAAAACAACTCAGAGTTCCCACTGTGGCATCAAAAGTCAAACTCAATGATTAATGGAGATGCTGAGCCAACCAAGGACTAAGGGCAGGAATGGCTAGAAATGGGTGTTGACTTTTTAAACAACCATAAATTCCAAGAGAGTGTCAAAAGGGCCTGCTCTGTAATTTCATTCATTATTTAAGTGAAAACCTAATTAAAGTCATTATGCTCTTTGTGTATGAAACAAACTTACTGGCCCAGACACCAAATCAGCCTGAGGGCCACTAGATCAATGAGGAAGAGGAGGAGGAGGCCTCAGGCCTAGCCACAGCCCAACACCCAATACCTGCATCCATCTTTCTCTGAAAGAAATACTCTACAGGGAGAAACAGAAGAGGACAGAGAGAAAGGACAAGCAGCAGTTCCCACACAGAACTCCCAGCATTCACACAATGACAGAGCCCAGCCCATGTCACTGTGGGTTAACTATGCCAGACCAACATGAGAACCAAGCCAGGTGCTGCCAGAGTCCAGGGAAGACCAGGTCTCAGCAATACCCCCAAGAATCAGTGTAGCTGGCCTGAAAGCACCGGAAGAGCCTCTCCTGAGTTCTTTGGAAGAAGGTAGAAAAAAGGACACTTTAAAATAGCAATGGTATCAGAATTTCTCAAGCAGGCCTACTTTATTGACAATCAAGAGCAGGAACAGGTTCAAATTGTGAAAGCATTCAAAGACGGTCCTGGGTCAGCTGTGTGCCCCCACCCCGGCTACCCTCCTCTGATGGTGAGACTGCACAAAGCCATTAGAGTAAAAGGTGTGGATGAAACAACCATCACTGAATGCCCAGCGTCTGCAGATCACAGCAACCTACCTCCAGGAAAAGGGGAAGCCACTGGATGAAGCTCTGAAGAAAGCCCTCACAGGTCATCTAGAAGTGGTTTTAGCTCTACAGAAAACTCCTGCCAAATTTGATGCAGATGAGCTCTGTGCTGCTGTGAAGGGTCTCAGAACCGATGAAGACTCCCTCATTGAAATTTTGGCATCAAGAAAGCATAGAGAATGTTTTCTCTCCATGTGACTCTCCTTAGGCACACTCTACATCATTGATCTCTTTCCTGTGTGGTCTCATAATCTCCTTAAACAGAACATTTGGGACACCACTGAGTTACAGAATGTTATAGTACAGGTTCTCCTGTGTCCTGAGTCCTCATTCTCCTTTAAAGGCTAGGGCTTACCTTGCAGCCCTTCTTTTTCTCTGATTTTTGATCTGTAAACTTGAGTTGTTAGCTCTCCAGAAGAGAAGTTTAATGATATTATTATTCTATAACATAGGCAGTTGAGCTTAACCTCACTGTCTGTCTGAATATCAAACATCTAGACATAAGATGGAACAGATATTTTCCATCAAGCATTGATATGTAAAACTTTAAATCCCTACAGAATGTGAAGAAAAAATTGTAAAAATTGCAATAAACAATTACATATTTTTACACAGAAATTTAGAAATCTAACCATATACTGTGCTGTAGCAGGACAGTCCTATGACTTTTTTCTTATAGCACTCTTTTTTAAGCAAACATTTACTTAAGGATAGCAGTAATTGAGATGACATTAGAAGCAGTATGTATTTAGAAGACCAGAATGACAGGCATTCCAATCATGGCTCTAGTACACATTACTATCTTCAGTGCAGTTGCTTAGTTCACAGGTATCAGCATATATAGTTAGTCAGGGTGAGAATCCTACCAATTAACTGCTAGTTTCAAAAATCTACTCAAGATTCTCAGGATCATTGCCTTAACCATCTTGTTCATATAAATGTATGGTTTTGCCCCTGTTATGTTTCCTAGCTTTTCTCCTTGCCCTCTCTTCATTATTTAATTCTTAAGTTCTCCCTTCCCATTTAATTGTGTTATAACTTCCAACTTTTATTTCTTCTTTTGAGTTCTTACACTAGGGAGCCTATATAATATTTACACATGTGGGTCTGGTTTATTTCATTTATGAGTATATCTTCAATAGGCATCCATGGGGCTGGGGAGATGGCTCAGTAGAATAAGTGCTTCCCTGGCAAGCACAAGGGCCTGAGTTCAATCCCTGGTTCTGAAAAAAAAAAAATCTAGCTTTAAATAGGCATCCACTTATATATGAAGACTTTGAGTTTATCATGCTTTATAGCTGAGTATTACTCCATTGTATAAAAGTACCACATGTTGGCCAGAGAGATAACTCACTAAAATAAACGCTTGCCTGGCAAACACAAGAGCATAAGTTCAATACCTGGTTCTTAAAAAAAAAAAAAATTACCACATCTTTTTTATCCATTCCTCAGGTGATGAGCATTTTGCTTGCTTACAAGACAGCAAATTGGTCAAGCAGTGGCTGTGACTCGTCCACACAGCTGACACTGACAAAGGATCTACAAACTTTGGTGCAGGGTTTCAGGGTAAATCCTGAGGGGATTGACTGACTTTGTCATATACAAAAGTTATATTTCTTGTTATATTGGTCTTGCTTTATCTTGGTCTTAACCATCCAGTAGAAAAGTATAAAAATGAGGTATAAAAAGTAAAACTATATTAATATGCTGAGCTGTAAAAGGCTCAAGTCAACAACTTCTGACATTGCCAGTCCTATGGACAACCCACTACTATTACAGACTACTGGACTACATTGGATTATTTTTGCTGAATTCATGCACCTACAATATTTAAATGGCAATGGAATACATTCTCTGACAAAACTAAATAAAAAAGGGGGATATAAATGAAGGACCATGTTGTAGTGATATATATATATATATATATATATATATATATATATATATATATATATCAAATATATATATATATATATATTTGATTTACATATATATATATCAAGTAGTTAGGATAGATATAGAGCTACTTCCTCTTAATTCAATGAGAAGAAAGATTTGTATGAATAGTGTTTGGAAAGGATAGCATGTCTGCATTTTGTACTATGGATAACCACTACGAAGACAACAGTATGCAATGTATTAATTATTGTAACTGTCCCATTAACCTGTTTTGAAACTGTCTCATTGCTATTTGTTTCTTGATAAAATTAATAAAAAAAAGAAATAACAGAGAAATCATAAAAATTAATAGAGTCTACAGAGATGAACTGAAGAGAGATTTGGTCAAAGACATCACCACAGACACATCAGGAAATTTCTGGAAGGCTCTGTTTTCTCTCTCTATGGGTGACCAATGTGAGGATCTTGGTGTGAATGAAGACTTGATGGATATAGGTGTGAGGACCCTACATGAAGCTAGAGAAAGAAGAAAGGGGACAGACATGTATGTGTTCAGCACCATTCTGACCACCCACACCTACCCCCATCTTTGCAGAGTGTTCCAGAGATACACCAAGTACAATGACCACGACATGAACAAGGCTCTGGACCTGGAGCTGAAAGGTGACATTAAGAGGTCCCTCACAGCCATCATGAAATGTGCCACAAGCACACCTGCCTTGTATGCTCAGAAGCTTCATGAGACAATGAAGGGCACTGGAACTCGCCATAAGGCACTGATCAGGGTCATGGTTTCTCAGAAATGGACATGAATGACATCAAAGTGTACTATCAGAAGATGTGTGGGATCTCTCTGTGCCAAGCCATTCTAGATGAAGCCAAGAGAGATTATGAAAAAAATCTGGTCACTCTTTATGAAGAAAACCAAACATTCCTTTGAAGCTCTAAAGTATTCTTAACAGAAGACTTCTGAACTACAGTTTTTCATTCTACCACATTGGCTTAACTAGGAAGGTTGGTTGAGCAGGTTTGCAGTGTAATTATGTGCTTTCTGAAAAGCAATATAAACTATAAATCTTTTTTTTAATATCACAACTCTGTATGATGGAGATAAGTTTGTTTTTAAAATATGTTTTCTGAGCCGGGCGTGGTGGCGCATGCCTGTAATCCCAGCACTAGGGAGGCTGAGGCAGGAGGATTGTTGTGAGTTCGAGACCAGCCTGAGCTACAAAGTGAGCTTAAGGCCAGCCTGAACTACACAGTGAGTCTCAAAAAAGACTCAAAAAAGACAAAAAAAATAAATAAATAAAATAAAATATGTTTTCAGAAATCGTAAGACCCCATATACAAGTTGTTTTATTGCCTGAGAAAGATGTTTAAGTAGCTGATGTGACAAAAAGAATCAGTGTAACTGGCCATCAGCTCCACATAATAAGTTTTGACGGTGTCACAGCAGAGAAACAGGCAGAAGGAAAAGGGAAAGGGGCTTTATTATAAAAGAAAAGGGGCTTCATTATCTTGGAGGACATGGAGAGAATTGGGGAAGACAAGGAATTCTCTGCATTGGAACAAAGGCAGGCTGAGGCTTTAATGGCCTTTTGCCCCGGGTGGGGTTTGAGAAGGATGTTTAGATACACCTGAGGAGCTGACCGGGGCCTTCCCTGAGGTGGCGGGAAAGGTGAAAGGAAATTGCACCCTGGGCTGAGTTGGAGAAGAAGTGGGGAGGTGGTCTCTGGGAAGATAAGCTGTTGTTTTAAGGGCTTCAGCCATATTGGATGACCACCATAATAATTCAGCAATTCATACTAGCGCTATAACCTATCATTCCCATCTTTTGATTGTTATAAAAGTGGTGACATGTCTCTTAGATTACTTCCTGCTGAACTGGGCATCGTCTTGGGGGTGAGGGGAGTTGACAGGATGATGGTTTACACCCATGTAGAAGTTAGTGCCAGGTGTCTCAGCTAGGACTAGAAGTTTATAGTTCATGACAGTTCACATCGGCGACTGAAGAAACCTTGAAAAGAGTTTAAAAAGACAGCATGCTATGAGTACATGTCATCATGATTAAAGGACACAGGAGAGGTAGGTAGTACTACAGATGACCATGTTGAAAAGGAGGAGTATCAATCCTTAGTTTTTGATATCAATGTGAGGAAAAAGAGTCAGGGTCATCTGTAGTACTGCAACACAACTGTATAGATTTTGTTAAAGCAAACTTTTTGTCTCTTGTGTTAGTATTTAAACTTCTGGAGACATGGAGTCTATCTACCAACTGTGTTGTCTGTAGTTCTTTAGAAAAGTAAGCTACTGCCTGAAAAGATCATCTCTTTTTATGTCATAAAATGCCCACTGTATTGTGACCCTGAAAAGAAGTATATAGGGTAAAAGGCTGAGTTGGTTTGGGTAAAGAGAGAGCTGGGGCCTTAGGAGGGCTCACTGTACCTTGTGAAAGCAGGAATGTATAGGAGCAACAAGGTCAATGGTCTCTAAGAAGGAACATTTTGATGTTTTATAGAGAGACTGTGCTAGGGAAGCCAAGTTGGGAACCCAGGGGCAGAAGAAATTAGGTAGACAAAGGAAAGATAAAACCTGTTATTTCGTGGTGGGCCCCAGAAGATTGCAAAGAAGGGCTTTGTGGCCAGCAGTGAATGCATTAGTAACGGGAGTAAGAGTAAGTCTTAAATATATGACTTTTGATGAAGCTATCTGAGATGTAGAGGGAGAGTCTCTGTAAACTCATCCTGACAGAAAATTGAGAAGAGTAGCCATGTGTTGTAGGGCCAGGGCATGAGAGGGGGAGCAAAGGATTAGGTCATCAATATACTGATGGAGCAGGCAGGGGTTGAGATCAAGAGTTTTGAGATCAGCAGCAAGAGGTTGGCTAAAGAAGTGAGGACCATCTCCGAACCTTTGAGGCGTGACTGTCCACATGAGCAGCTGAGACCAGAGAACACCCAGATCAGTCTGTGAGAAGGCAGAGTTCCTGGCAATCTGGGTGGAAGGGAATGGTGAAGAAGGCATCCCTAAGGTCTAGGACAGTAAAGTGAGCAGTGAGAGGAGGAATATGAGAGAGCACAGTGCAGGGGTTTGGCATGGTCTAGTGGAGGAATCTGGGGAAAATATAAAATTAATTCTAAAGTCACTGACATTCTAAGGGTGATGGGAATATAATATACTTATGAATAAAATTGGTAGGAAGAAACAAAGACAGACACTATATACTGATAAAAGCATCAAGTCATCAGTGCATGTAACAGTTATAAAGACATGCATACCAAGTGCCAGAGCTCTACAACATAGGAAGAAGACTGACAGATTTCATGAGAGATGTGGACAGCATGACGATAATAGTTTGAGAATTCAATATCCCATTTTTAATAATGGATAGAACATCTAGACAGAAAGATCAATACAGAAATAAATGATTCTGACAACATTATAAGCAACTAGTATTAACAAACCAATGGAGAACACTTTATCAAAAGTTGACAGAGTGAATGCACATTCTTCTCAAGTGCACATGGGACATTCTCCAAGTAAGACCACATTTAAACCATAAAATGAGTTTCAATGTGAAAATATTGAAATTATACAAAGTATCATTTCTTACCAAAATCGATAACAAGAGGAAAAGCTGGAAATTTTACAAAAATGTAGAAATTAAACAATATACTCTTAAGTAAGCAATGGGTCAATGAAGAAGTCACAAGGAAAGTTGTAAATTAAGTTGCAGTCAATGAAAAGAAACATAGAAGATATCAAAAGTTATGGGATACAGTGAAGACAGTGATCAGAGAGAAATCTGTAGCAGTAAAAGAAAAAAAGACTACATTAACAAAATAATAAGACTGCAAGAGAATCACCCAACTTTAAGATCTGAAGTAACTGGAGAAACAAGAGCAAATTAAACCCAAATCTAAAGGATAGAAACAAAATGATTAGAAAGGGAATCCAAAATAAAAAAACAAGCAAGACCACTAATGAAAGCACAAGATGTCCCTTTGAAAGGAGCAACAAAATTGACAGACCTCTAGATAAAATGATTTTTTTAAAAAGAGAAAATGCAAATAAAGAGGGGAGTGTGAGAACACAGCTGCTAACACTAAGAAAACAAATTATGAGAATACTATGAAAAACTGAATGCCAACAGATTAAATTACCTCTATGAAATAGAGAAGTTTCTAGAGGCACACAATTACCAAAATGGACTTGAGAAAAATAGAAAATCTGAACAGATTTATAGAGTGAGTAAAGAGACTAAGTAATAATCAAAACACATCCAACAAAGAAAATTTCAGGAGCAGATAAGTTCACTGGTGAACTCTAACAAACATTCATAGTAGAATCAGAAGCAATCTTCCCCAAGCTCTGCCCAAATTGCTGCCTAACTCATGGGACAAGGCCAGTGTTACTCTGATATCAAAGCCAAAGAAGGACACTGGAAGGAAAGAAAATCCCTATTCATTCTTTATGGGTACAGGTGCAAAAATACTCAACAAAACACTACTGAATTGAACACAAGAGCACATTCCATGAGTAAATGGGATTTATTCCAGGGATGCCAGAATTGTTCAGTATAAAAAACTAATAAATGTAATATATTACATTAAGAGAACAAAGAATAAAAACCACAATCACCTCAGCTGATGCACAAAAAGCACTTGACAAAAATCCAATACCCTTTTATGATGAAAACATTCAGAAAACAAGGACTCGGCGGGAATGTCTTCACCATGACAAGCGGCATTTACTGACAACGCACTGCTGACATCATACTCGATGGTAAAACACTGGAAGTTCTCAGCCATTGATCGGGACAAGACAACAAACCCACTCTTCCCCACTGCTAAGCAACATCATGCTGCAGGTTCCATCTTACAGTGATTCATCTAGAAAAGAATAAGTGAAAGGCATCCAAATTAGAAAGCAAAAAGCACAACTGTCATTATTCACAGGTGACACAATCTCATATACAGAAAAATTATAAAGTTTTCTCAAGAAGCTACTAGAGGAGCTGGGGAGATAGCTCAGTAGGATAAGAGCTTGCCTGGCAAACTCAAGTGTCTGAGTTCAACCCTCAGATCTGCCAAAAAAAAAAAAAAAAAAAAAAAAAAAAAAAAAAAAAAAAAAAAAAAAAAAAAAAAAAAAAAAAAAAAAAAAAAAAAAAAAAGAAGAAGAAGGTACTTGTAATAAATTCAACAAAGTTGAAAGAGGCAAGATCAACTGATAAAAATCAGTTATGCTTTTATATAACAGCAATGAATGATCTGAAAAGGAATTTAACAAAACAGCTTCATGTATAACAGCCTCTAAAAGAACAAAATACCTAAGAATAAACTTAATAAAAGAAAAATATTTTTACACAGAAAATTACAAAATATTGTTGGAAGAAATTAAAGGAGACTTAAATAAATAAAGAATATCTTCTCTTCATGAATTGTAAGGCCCAATATTGTTATCAAAACAATCTACAAATTTAGTGGAACCCCAGTCAAATGGTGGCGCATGCCTGTAATCCCAGCACTCGGGAGGCTGAGGCAGGAGGATTGTTGTGAGTTCGAGACCAGCCTGAGCTACAAAGTGAGCTCGAGGCCAGCCTGAACTGCATAGTGAGACCCTGTCTCAAAAAGACAAAAAAAAAAAAAAAAACAAAACAAAAAATTTTAAGTCTTTTTTAATAATAGAAGAGTCAATTCTCAATTTCATATGGAATTTCAAAGGGTTACAAATATCCAAAACCATTTTGAAAAGGATAAAAGTTGGAATACCTACACTTCCTCATTTCAAAATTTTTATTAAAACTATGGTAAATCAAGACAGTGTGGTACTTGAAAAAGTACATGGAGATCGATGCATTAGAATTATAAGTCCCAGAAATAAGCCCATATACCTATAGCAAATTTGTTTTTAAAAAAGTTCGAAGACCATGTAATGGAGGAAGAATAGTCACTATAACGAATAGTTTTGTCACAATTAGATCCACGTGCAGTTAGATCATACCTCACACTATATATATGTAGATGTATATAGATATATAGAGAGATATATAGATATATATATAAGATGGATCAATGACTAAATATAGGCATCAAACCCATAAAACATTGACAGAAAATGCAGAACTAAATCTTCATGACCTTCGACTTAGCAACAGATTCTTAAATATAAATGATAATATAAAAGTTCAACTTCATCAAAACAAAAAAATCATATACATCCATGGACATTTATTTTAAAAGTAAAAAAAATAAATAACCTACAGAAGGAGAAAATATATATTTTTTTTTTCAGAACTGAGGATTGAACTTCCCTTATGCTCCCCAGGGAAGTGCTTATTCCACTAAGCCATTTCCCCAGCCCAGAGAAAAAATATTTACAACTCATTTATCTGACAAGGGCCAACGAGACAAACAACACAAATAAAAAAAGGGCAAAAACTTGAATAGTCATTACTCCAAAATGGATGCAAAAATGACCAAAAGCACAAGAAAAAAAAATCCCAAGATTATTGGCCATTAGAAAAATACAAATAAAACCACAGTGAAGAACTGCTACCCAACCAGTAGGATGAGTATAATTTTAAAAATGGAAAATAGCACAGTGAATATGTACAGAAATTAGAATCTTCATATTCTGCTAATGAGAATGTACAATACTTTTACTGCTGCATAAAGTGGCAGCTCCTCAGAAGTTAAATAGAAGTACCATGTAGTTCTTCATTTCCACTCCTAGGTGTACACCCAAAAAACATGGAAAGCAAAATCTCAAGCACATACCTGTACATCATAGCAGCACTCTCCATGCTGCCAAAATAAACAGCCTCAGGGCCCATCGCTGGATGAATATATACACAAACTGCAGTATACACACACAATGGCATATTGATGACTTTTATGGGAAGGAACAAAGTACTGGCACAGGTTGCTGTGTGTATGAATCTAGAAAATGTTACGCTATGCGTGAACACAGCCAGACATGAAAGGTCACATATCACAAGAAATATCCAGACGAGGCAAATCCACAGACACAACACAGACATATCATGCATACATACAAAAAAGAGATAATTAGTTTAAAAATCAATTGAGTGCAGGCAAATTTCAATCTGCAGGGCAAGCAAGGGCATGAACTCAAGGAAGATTTGATTCTGCAGCGTCCAGACCAACTGCAGTCTGGAGGCGGAATTTCTTCTTACCCAAGGCATGTTAGCTTTATTTCTCATAAGAGCTTCACCTTTGATTGATTAGATGAGGCTCAGCCATATCATGAGGATACTCTGCTTTATTCAGGGTCTACTCATGTGTTATATCTAAAGCAAATACCTACGTAACTACATCTAGATTAATGTCCGATCAAAAGCCAAGTCCCACAGCCTCACCAAGCTCACACCTAAATCAACTGCAATGGTGGGAATGGGAGCAACAGCCCTTGGACATCTGAGTTTCCTAAACATAACAAAGGCCCAGACAGTGTGCCTTAAACAATAGAAATCCCTGTGTCATGATTCTGCAGGACAGAAGCACAGCATAAAGGTCTCAGAAAGCTGGGTTCCAGCTACAGGCTGGGAGAGAGAAAAGCTGTTTTCTGCCTCTCTCCCAGATTCTGGAGTTTGCTGGCCAGGTTGGGGTTGCTTGGCTTCTGTGGCACCAGCACGATCCCTGCTCCATCTTCACACAGCCTTCTTCTTGTGTGTGTGGTTCCAGATTTACCCTTCTGAGGGCTGGGAGTTAGCTCAGCAGCCTAAGTGCCTGCCTGGCAAACACAACGTCCTGAGTTTGATTCCTAATACCAAACAATAAATAAATCAAATTTCACCTTGTGGATTTCCCATTCAGTCATGTTGAATTCGGATGCATCTTTATAAAGACATCTGCAAGGACCCTATTTCCCAAAACTCCCATACCCTTGTTGCCCATCAACCTAGGGTTCTTTTACTCAACTCAGAAGGAAATCAAGAATCAGCAAAGCACAGCTCTGCCAGAAGTTCTGATGTCACTAGGTAAAGGCGAATGCCAACAGATGGCATAGCCAGCTGTTCATCACTCTTGCTGCCAACTGCCACCACCAATGCTAGCTTGTGCTGAACTCCATAGGCACATCAGCTCTCCTGGTGCTTGTCTTCATCAGCTGCTGGTCTCTGGAGCTCTTCGAGGTTAACAATTCTGAGTAGTTTTTGACTCTCTTTAAAAATGACCATTCTGCCCACACTATTCAGGAAAATAATTTCAAATAGAGTCACCAGAATTTTGGAATACACAGTACCCAAGAAATAAATCACAAGGAGGTTTACAGGAGCAGCAAAACAAGTCTTTACTCTAACCGAGCCTGTGCTATAGTCCAGGGGTCAGTACACAGGAAGGAGCCAGTGCCTTGGGATCGGTGCTTATGCAGCTTGCAGGCCTATCTCAGTGAGAGTGAGAGCTATAAGCAGGGAATCTTCTGAAAGTTCTTACTGGGGATGCTTGGTATGCAAACCAGGGTGGGATAGGGCATAGGCCCCTCCCTTCCTGGTCTGAGTCACCTCAGGGTACCCCCCCTCTTCAGAATAGCAACAGTAGTGGCTAAAGTGGCTGGGGGGCACCTTGCCCAGTGCACTTAGATTGGTGTGGAGAATGACAGTTAGATAGCCAGGGAGGACACTGAAGCAAAATTCTCCCTCCATTGTGGTCAAGGAGGAACAAAGGGAAGCAAGGAGGGTGGGGAGGGTTTCAGCACCTCCATGTTCCCCCTCCAGGCAACACAGGAGAATGAGAGTTGGGTGCTTCTCATCTGTCTTACCCTGAGTTCCGGGCTTGGGACGTCAGCACATGATGTTTAGGGCAGATAAAATTCAACCCAGAACAATGGGCAAGGAAATTTACTCCAGGGTAACAAAAATGTTTTGAAACTAGAGAGAAGTAAGTGGCAGTTGCATGACACTATAAAGGTAAAACAGGCTTGTTCACTTTAACATGATTGGTTTTGTACTGTATGACCTTCAGCACAGCAGATTATTTGTAAAGAGAAAGTGATGTTGGAAACAGAGTTTGCATGATGGCAGGGCAGCGCCACAGAGATGGGGCTTTATAAACAGAAGGAGCAACAGAGGTTAATATGTGCAGGAAGAATCGTGCAGGGAGAAGGGGGTGTGCAAGTCTTGATTCCAAATCAATGCCATTAGCTAAGCAATCCATGTCAGTCACATCTACGCCATCTTAGACGACACTGCCCACAGCAAAGTCCCTAAGTCCCCCGACTGCTCTCCTGGCCCTCTGAGGAAAATGACTGTGAGGGCAGAGCCTGGTCTGTCTGTCCCTCTCCTCAGCAAAGCAGAGCTGGATAAATCCTCAGAGTCAAATGCAAACCTATGCAAACCTGTGCACTGTGGGAGTGGCACAGTGAGGATCCTACCTGACTGGGAGTGCAGTAATGGATTCCATAATTACCACGATCTTAGTTAAAATTTTGGAGTTGAAGTAAGCTATCTATCTCAGTGCTATTCAAAAGAGCTAGTCTGGGAAGGGCTTGTTACTACTGGTTCATAACAAAATAAGACTCTTGGGTAGGAAAGTAAATCAAATACTATGTCCGTTGAGAAAGTCTTGCTGTGAACAGCTGTTAGCTCTCCTGTGAGTGACGCTGATTTCTGTTCTGGCACAATTTCACCATCTCACTGCAAAGAAGGGTTAGCTGGTTAGCAGACTATGACTGCGCTAACCTGAGGCACCCCTGAAAATGCCTTCAAGAGCCCAAAAAGGACCACAAATAATTTTTTATGCATATGCACAATTGTTTTAGAAAAATTGATTTAAAAGAAAGAAAAACACAAACTCAGAATGACGACACAAAGTCCTAGGGCTTTTCAAAGCTTCTTCCTTTTCACGAGAGCCAGAAACTAGGAACCACCCAAGTTCCCATCAACAACAGAACAGTGGCACCCATCTCTAACCACAGCTACTTAGGAGGCTGAGGCAGGAAGATCATGAGTTCAGGCCAGCCTGGTCAACTCAGTAAAATCCTGTGTCAAAAACAAAACAAATGCAGGGCAGATAGCTCAGCAGACTAAAGAACCTGCTTAGGCAGGGTTTGATCCTCAGCATACCATGCTGCCCCTGCCCCTGGGACACACTGAGATGGTGATTAAGTCTGGGCATGGTAGTCCATGCCTGTAATCCCAGTGCTTGGGAGGATGAAAACAGGGGATCACTACAAGTGCCCTGTAGACCCAGTAGACCCTGTACTAAATACATAAAAAACAAGCTGAGCAATAAAATTAATAAACTTTGACAGATGCATAGAACAGTGATAAAATGAATAAACTACCATCCATGCAGTATAGAGAAGACAGACACAAAAGAGCACATACCTCATCTCATACACATGAAGCTCCTTTTAATGTAAAGATTCTGAAGATACAAAGTTTGAAGCTGGCCCAACAAATGGTGGCGAGTGGTAAGGATATGCATTCTGTCTTGAGGAAGACAGTGACTGGCAAGTGAGCAAGGCCCCTTCTGAAGGGCTTGGAAAGCTCTTCTTACTGTGGGTGTTAGTTAGATAGGAGCACACAACCCCTTTGTCAAAACTCATCTTGCCATGTGTTTTTGTTAGCATACTACACTCATTTTTTGAAAAACATTCTGGCTTTAAAATAACCATCAAGGGCCGGGCGTGGTGGCGCAGGCCTGTAATCCCAGCACTCGGGAGGCTGAGGCAGGAGGATTGTTGTGAGTTCGAGACCAGCCTGAGCTACAAAGTGAGCTTAAGGCCAGCCTGAACTGCATAGTGAGACCCTGTCTCAAAAAGAGAAAAAAAAAAAAAAATAAATAACCATCACGGGGACAACAAAATGGCAATGGAGACAGTGGAGCTTCCTAAACTGAAGCTTGCTGAACTAAAGCAAGAACATCTTGCACGTGGTTTAGAGACCAAAGGAATAAAACAAGAGCTCACCAACAGACTCCAGGCCTATCTTGTAGAGCATGCCAAAGAGGAGGCAAATGAAGAAGATGTACTGGGGGATGAAACAGAGGAAGAAGAGCCAAAGTCCGTAGAACTGCCTGTCAAAGAAGAGCCTCCTGAAAACACTGTTGATGTGGCATCAGAGAAAAGAGTAGTAAAAATTACACCTGAGATGCCGCAGTCTGAGAGAATGCAGAAGAGGGCTGAATGATTCAGTGTGCCTGTGAGCTTGGAAACCATGAAAGCTGCTCGGGCAGCCAGCTTTGGTATTTCCTCAATTCCAACAAAAGGTCCATCATCTGCTACCAAGCCTATGGTTAACCTGGATAAGCTAAAGGAAAGAGCACAAAGATTGGGTTTGAATGTCTTCTCAATCTCTAGAAAGGCCACGGTACCACCACTTGCTGACCCATGTTCCTGACTATGCTGCCTTCCTGTGTTCCCTACCTTGTTTTGGAGGTAATGCGCTTATTGGACTGACACCTCTGTCTGTCTGCTGCTTCTCTGAGCTCTGAAAAACAAAGCCCTGCTGTCTCACATACCCAGCCTGCTGTTTTGCACATCCACTGCTCCAGCCATCTGCCCAAACTCCAGTTTCTCCTCCAGCCCCACATGGAGCACAGGACTCTGCGGGTGTCCCCTCATAGTTCTGCCAGCCCTGTGAGAATGGACCCTGGTAGTCACCCTGCCTGAAGCAGCCTCTCCTGCTGCCCAGCATTCCATCCCTCCAGAATCTCTTCCTGCCATGTGAGTGAACGCTTCTCACACTCTGAGACGCCCGAGTGGGCCATGCAGCTTTGCCAGGTGTTGCTGTGCTGCACACAGCTCCATGGGGACCCATTCTGATAGCTGCATGGTCAGGCAACTCACCATGGAGTGTGCTTCCAGGCCCTGCTGCATCACTAGCGATACAGCCTTAGGAGACCACTGTCACATATGTGGGTGTTGATTGAAATATTGCTATGTGGCACATGGCTGTATCTTCGATGTCACCAACTGTCCCTCTCAGCACAACCCTCAATCTTCACAACCTACTGAAAGAATATAAACCAAAGGCTACCTTCAGGACACAGGCAAATAGCCTGGGCTGGGCATACAGGGTCCTGTTAGAAAATCCCTTTGAGATTAGAACTCACCCAGTGTGAAGCTGTGCTCGCCATCCCTGAGAGTGCCACTGATGCCAAACAGCCTGTGCAGAAGGCCAGCGTGTCTGTCTTCAGCTCCCTGCCCTCCCAGCAGTGGGGGGAGGCCATGACGGCCCCACTTCACATGAGCAGGAAAAAGGGCTTGTGGAAAGTGACCCTGCTGAGAACTCTGGGCTGCCTGGGACCAAAACTGGACAGAGTGGCTCTGCAGTGTCCTCAGAGAAGAACTCCAGGACTCTGCACCTTCCAGAAGCTGCCATCTACATGTGCATGGGACTCAAGGTCCTTAGAGGCCATGAAGAAAGCCTGTTCTGCCCCACTTCCTGGTATGGACTTCATGGAAAACTCCATGTTGTTTTCTCAGCCCAGCCACCTGAGGTGGGAGACACTCATGCCCCAGGCCTTCCATGGAAGAACTGGAAGCAGTAGAAGACTGCATCTAATCGGCCCCAGATCCCAGCCTCACCCCTTGCTAGAGGCACCAGGGAAAGATTGCTTCAGAATTCAGGAATGCTGAGTTAAGCCATGCCACGTGCAGAAGATCTGCACCCTGACCCTTCCCCTCTCAAGACTCCCATTGCTTCCATTATAAAAAGAAGGGACTAGTAGCTTTTAAACAGAGCATACATCAGAATCAACTTAGAAACCTTTTAAATTCAGGGCCCAACCAACAACCCCAGACAATACCATCAGCAGATCCTAGAGGGCCTAGGTGAGAAGGGTTGGGAAAGTTCCCCAGATGGTTCTCAGGTACATAATAGCCTGTGGGACTATAGGTAGATCTTAACACTGCTCCAGGTGAAAATGTGGCCTTCGTCTGATGTAGTCAAGTCTGTTACTTGCATCAACCTGGTCGAGGTGCTTTGGGCCAAAGTATACATCAGAGATGAAGCCAAACCCCCTCTAACCAACACGATCCCCAGGGCAGAAATCACATTTTAATTGCCTCCTTCTCTCCCAGTTCTGCTCAGTGCCTGGCACTAAGGAGGAAGCTCCACACATGATAAACCGAACCATTAGTCACAGCCTGGAGTCATTTAGCAGCATGGAAGCAATGCCCTGAACAGGGCTCTCTCTTGTGGGCTGGAAAGCCCAAGAAAGCTCTTGTCACTGTCCTAATGAGATTACAGGGAAGAAAGACATGGGCAAAACATCAGCTTTGCCAAGGACATGGAGCCAAGCTAAGGTGCCTCCAGGCTGCAGAAGGGGACAGCGTGCCAACTGAAGCAGGCAAGTCACTCAGGCAGCACTGTGCACCTGCGAGCACCAGGCTGCCTGCCCATGGACTATCTGCGAGTCCCAGAAGCTGCTTCCCTCAGTGGGCCTGAATCCCCGATGCCCACAAACCCCAACTTGCCTACCAATCAACGCATGTGCAGCCATGGGCTCCCCACGGATGGGCAGCTGTGGGAGACTGGGGCAGAGGAGATTATGACTCAAGTTCCTCGGATAACTTGGAGGGCTCTCAGGCTCTAATCTACTTAAGACAAAAATCCGTGACATCTTCCTGGAATCCAGCTGCACTCCCAAAGGGGCCTTCCAACCTGCTCTTTGGACTACTTGACTTCCCTGCGTGCTGCATGTCCAGGTGATAAATGATAAAGGCAGACCAAAAGACAGCCACACGTGCTAAAATGCAAAGCACACATTTGCAAAAAGAAGAAAAAGGATTGTGAAGTCCCATTCCTCACACTGATTCCTGCAGTTCGAGCCAGAAACTGAGAAACTTACAGAGAAAGTGAAGTTTGCCTCAGCTGCATGGTGTCTTCCCCTGGGTAGCAGGCAGGCAGGGCCAGTGTCTCAGCCCACAGCACGAATATAACCTTCAGTGCCCAGGACCACACCTCCACCTTCCTGGACCACAGTGTGAACAGCAGAAGTCCCATCTCAAGCAAGGGTAGGGACCCAGACACATCCAGTGCTGAATTCCTGGAAACCTTACTTCACAGAGAACCAAACTGCCCTTGTGGAAGGATCCAGATTTTTAGAGAAACTGAACAATGAAGACCTGGGTGTAAAGTTTCTGCACCCTGGCAAAGGAGGGATTATGAATCTCCGCTGGTCTGACCCTGTCTAGGCTGATGGGCGCACATCCATCATCTTTGAATTGTATAAGACAAGATGGTAACAAAGGGCACAGAGAAGCATCTGTTCCACACTGTAGATCCCTGCACTCTGACTGACAAGGAACACAGTGTCTGGTGGGAGGAGCTGGTAGCAAGCAGACAAGCTGGAGTACAAAGAGGACATGGGTGTCAGAAGGTCTTCTCGGGCAACAGCCCCGGGCTCTGTCATTCAAGAGGAGCTCAAGGAAAGGAACAGGACAGTTAAAAAGAGAAGCACACAGTAGCTACTGACATGCTCAGGAGCACAGACAGGACACCCAAGGGAATCCAGGAGTATCTAGTGGGAACTTCACAGAGAGTAAGGCTCCATAAATGGGTGTGGAAATCAGGTGCGGTGGTGCATGCCTGTAATTCCAGCACTTGGGAGGCCAGGGTAGGGGGACGCCTGTGAAGTCAAGGCCTGCCTGGGCTACATAGTGAGTTCAAGGTCAGCCTAAACAATGTAGCGAGATCTTGTCTCAAAAAAATAAAACAATCAGGTGGAAAAGAGGAGTGAATTTTGATTCTTGCTATTACGATGAATTCATTTGCATTTCCAAGCTGGAAACTGATCGAAACTCGGATCATAAGAGAACATAACTGCACAGTTCGTGAGCAATCTCTCTGAAAGCCAAGATTTGCCTCCTGTAGTCTCACTGTCCTGATTTGAAAAGATTTGCTGTTTGAAAATGGATGAGTTGGGCTGAGTGGCTCCTCCATCAGCCACTGGAAGGTGATGGTCCCAACCATTCCCTGCTGAGCAGGACAAGTCAGGGGTACTCACCCTCTCCCCAGCCACCTCCTTGACTCCCAGGTCTTCCTTCTACCCACAAGACCCTGGGAGATAAGTAAGGAGCATGATCACAGAACAACTTAGTGCATCACTCTCTAGCCAGCATCTCCCATATGTCAGACACTAAGCTAGGCTCTAAGCGTGCAAGATAGGGGACAGGGGACACATGCTCCTGACCCTTGTGGATCCTACCACCTGCTGAGGCACACAGGAAGCAAGCAAGGAAATGCCAGTGAATTACAGAGACATTACTCTGCAGAAATGCTGCCTAAGCTGCAAAGCAAAGATGAGCAGAGCTGGATGGCAGTTGGACAAAGGCCTTAAAGTCACCAGAAGCCCCATGCCCCAAGCCACAGATGAAAACATCATGTGCAAAGAGCACAGCTGGAGGGAGGCATCTGTGGAGAAGCCTGGCCCAGGACGCCCCAAGCTGTGTAGAGGGCTCCACGGGGAGCCAGTTCACCACACAGGGGGTTCTTATAAAAGTCGGCCAGGCTGCTGGAGATGGACTTGCATGGAGCTGTAAACTGGAATGAAGGAGATTAGTACATGGCAAAGAAATTTAGGAGAGAGTCTGTGATGGTTAGATCAGCACAGAGTCTGTAGGAAGTGGATATATCTGAAAAATACCTGAAAGTAAGGTCAACAGAACTGATGAAAAGGCATGGAGGTGACAAGGAATAAGGACACAAGGATATCTCAGTTTCCAATCTGAGTTCAGAGAACAGGAAGAATTTAGGAGTTGCCTGCTTATGTTGAGACACACGGGAGGGGGTGATCTGGTAAAATCTTCAGGGTATCCACTTAGTTCATGCTGGCTTGAGTCCCAAGGTAGCCCTTGGAGGGAGGAGGCCAGAGTGCCACACTCTTGACCAACATGCTTTTGCTGTCATTGTGATGCTCTTCAAAGGCCCCAGGACTCCTCCTAACCTAGAAGATGAAGTCTGAGATCCTAAGCCTGATGACCTGGCCTTAAGATTCCTCATCTCCCTGTTGTACCAGGTAAGGCTCCGTGCCAAGCAGTCAGCCTCCTGCTCCTCCTGCCAGCAGTTGGCTCCTGTCAGCAGTCAGCTCTTGTGCCCACACCTTTCTCCTAGGACTGTTCCCTTGGCTCCTCCTCACATGCTACAGAGCAAGGGAACCACAGAGCACAGGGGCGTGAGCTTTGGGGTGGGAACAAAGAACAGGACAACCGTGATCTGCTGGGGGACTCACAGCCAGAGTACACAAAGAACTCAAAGAAATAGATCCCAAAAGCAAATGGCCCAATCAAGAACCAAACATCCAAGAGGCACAGGCACTTTTCAAAGGAAGGAGCACAAATGGCCAATAAATTGATGAGGAAATGTTCAACACCATTGACCATTAGAGAAATGTAAATCAAAACAACTCTGGAATTTTGTCTTCCTCTAGTAAGAAGGCTATCATCATGACTTCAAAAGGACAAGGCAAGGATGTGGGGAAAAGGAACTCTTCTATGTTAGTGTTGTGAAAGTAAACTAGAAGGACCACTGTCGAGATTGGTACAGAGATTCCTCAAAACACTAAAAATTGAAATTCCACTGACCCAGCTCTAACTTTTCTGGGCATCTTCTCAAGAATCAAAGACATCAAGCTACCATGAAGCATACATACCCATGTTTATAGGAGTGAAATTCAGAACAGCTAAACTGTAGACAGATAAATGGACACAGAAAGTGTGGTAGACAGGTACACAATGGAGTATCACTCAGCCTTAAAAGAAGACGAGTTTAAGCCACTTTTATGAAAATGGATAGATCAGGAGACCACACTGCTAAGTGAATGAAATCAGGTGCAGAAGGTTAAATATCACATGGTCCTTCTCATATAAGAAACCCAAAATATAAATGAATTAAAGAGTAAAATCAAAACAGATGGTGGGGAGCAGGGAGATAGACTTCTTTGGAAATGGGGAAGGAGGGCAGGAAAGGGAGGAGATGGGAGGGTAGGGAAGAGGAAAGGAACGAGATGATCACGTTATTATATACATATGTGTAGGTACCCTACCCAAAATGAATGTAATTACTGAGTATCACTAACATATACCAGTAGAATATTGTTAAATAAATACATATCAAAAAATAAGAAAGTAGTTCTGCTTCGCTCCTTCTGGTAAAGAAGATTTTTCAAAAAAGACTGGGCAGCTGATGACAGGGCCACCCCCTTTGTATGAGAGGACTGATGGGACATGATGACTCTCTTTGACCCTCTATAAAATGGAGCAGGATAAAGCTCATTGTTCTAGGCAAAAAAAGTCAGTCAGAAAGGCCACACTTTAGGATTATTCTCAGTTTCTGTTAGCCAAGGCACCTTGTCTGAGCAAACAACTCATTCCCAAAATCAGCTTTGAGCAAATTGCACTTGAGAGAAACGTTAGGAAAAGTTAAGGTACAAGCAAGAGGGGAAAAAAGAAAGATGAGCAAAAAGGGGTACAGACAGGCTGTTTCTACCCATACACCGAAAGCTGGTGTTAGCTTTATTTATTTTTTAAAAATTTTCTAGCAGGATGCTTGAGATCCTGGAGGCACAGTGGGGATAAGTCTGAAGTCTCCAGACCAGCTGTGGCAGGGCAGTGCCCAGTGGCCCTGCAGACTCAAGGCTGCCTTAGGGCCCAGGCCATGTGAGGGGAGCTGAGGCAATGCCCTTGCCCTTGACAGACTGAGGAAAGACTCACGCAGGACTTCTTCCTGTGCCTGGTGCCGTGAGCCAGCACTACTTCTGTGGCTCCACATTCTGAGGGGGTAGAGTGGAGTGGGAGCTTCCCTAACAGGAGATGTTCTCCCCTCTGCTGTCTGCTTGGTCCTCCCCAGGCTCAGCTCTCCCCAGGGTCTCAGGCTCCAACTGTGTCAACCTCTTTTAGTTCCTCAAGCCTCCCCATCCAACCTGGGGAGCTTTGCACCCATGTTCCTGTCACTGTGAACACTTCCCCACGTCTCTCTCTGTTCACAGATGGAGCCAAGTCTTCCTCAGCTCCCATGGGGCCCAGAACATCCTCCTCTGAGCCCCAGCCCTGGTTCTGCAGGGAAGCCCACATCTGTCTTGCTTCCTGCAGCACTCCCATGCCTAGACACAGTGACATTTGTAGTCCACTTGCTGAGAGTAAGAACATGAGGGCTGGCTCAGCTCACACCCCTCCCTCAGGACCAGGCAGAAAGGCCCAGGCCAGAGCAGCAGTAACCAGTGAGCCCAGAGGTCTCATCTGCCAAGCACACAGGACTCAAACATCCACCATACATGTAGCATACACAGACACACAGTACTCCTGTGCACACACAAGTGGACTATAGATAAATAGATCCCATATGTACCATACACACAACACACACAAACACCATGTATACACATATATGGATAAGGATGCCACACACACCATAAACACTACACACAAACACATACTGCATATCAGGCTTATTCACTTTATATGCACAAAGTATAGATAGATGCAAAATATACACACTAACACAAACATACTACATCATAGATATACATGCTACGGAGAAATATATCATAAAGCTCACACACAGTGCACACCATGGATACCCTATATACACATCAAACATGCAATACACATTGTACATACTATGCACACACACACATATAGACTAAAGGTAAATATACCGCATGTACTCCATACACATTCTACACACATACCATTCACTAAAAAAAAACACCTCTGCACATGCATATACACATGCATGTATGCAATGTGCACATCACTGCACACAAACATATACTATGAACTGTGCTATGTAGACTATACAAAACAGACAGTAAACTCCCAATACATATACCACACGTGTGCCATATGCAAGCACAAGCAACATGTACAAATAGAACATAAATCACACATAACACACACTACCCCAAAACAAATGCATGTGCCCCTCCAGCACTAAGCAGCACTGTCTGTCCCTGCTCCTAAGAGCACAGTCCTGTCTCTGCAACTCTCTAAAACATACACCATATATGTGTACATGCAAGGCACCTGGATAGCACCTCTCCCCCAGGTCCTGGACACACCTAATGGGGTTCACTAAGGCTTCCCAGTGAAACAAGTACCCAGCTCTGGGTGGAGGGAAAACACGTGGCCACACCAAAGATGACCAGGAAGTCACTGCCACCTGCGCTTGTCAGGTGGTGTGCAGAGGACACCCAGGTGCACCATCTACCCAGGCATGGACACTCTGCCTTCAGGCTTCGCGCGACCTTCACTGCACATGGTATGCACACAACTGAAGAGGAGGTGGGCTCCTTAATGGAAGCAATGGAGTCAGCAAAAGAAACCTCTGGCCTGGAGCAGGCAACTGCCACTGCCTTGGCTCAACCTGGTGGGGAACATATAAACAAACTCGGACAAGTCTGTGGAGCCCTCCAGAGTCAGCTGCCCATCTGCAAAATAGAGTTCTTTCCCTCAGCCCTGTCACAAGGCAGCTCCGAGCCCAGACAAATCAAAGTCCCCCTCATAAAAACTCTGTGTCTCCCTCAGGACAGAGGCCACAAACTGAATTAATTGTCCCCGTCTAACTCCAAGGGTATGGTTTCTCCAAAGCCAGAAAGAGCAAAAAGGAAATTACTTTTTCCCTGAAGCCACTGAGCCAGGCTCATAGCCGATCTATTTTCATGCACTGTCAGAGTCAAAATCCCTAAGACCTCCACATCACTCCTAAGTGTCAGAATTTCAGCAATCTTAATATGCGAAACACTTTGCTTTCATCATCCTGAACACAATCCTGCTCAGGGACCAGGCCATCCTCAAGTCTGGGAACAAGAATCACAGGTCTCCTGCCCTTCTGGAGCCCTTGAAGTGACCCAGGGCTCCACAGGGTCCCAAACATAGTCCCCACTCCCAGTGCCACACAGGGACTGACCACAGCCTCCCCACTTAGGGATACTGTGCTCAGTGACACCTAACCATCAGTACTAGAGACCACAATAAGCTCCAAACGTGAGGCTGATTAAAGAGGGTTATGTGAATTGCTGAATTAAGCCATCCAAAATTGGATAAAGCGATTGTGAAATCTGTTTTGAGTCAACCTATCAATGTCTCATTGCAGGAAAATGTCTCAGTAAGAGTTCATGGAGGAAAAGACTCCAGCAACTCATTGTTGGCTGACCTTCCTGGGCTCCTAATATTCAGTTCCCCAAAAGGCATCTTAGCCATGTAATTTCCAATATGGGAACAATTTGAGTTGCAATTAGGCAAGTCTCAGAAGGTTCTGCCACTGATTTGTTCATTCTCTCAGTATTATTCTATAGGACATACTAAACGCTGGGCCAGGTTCACTCAGAGGACAATTAGGAGCGCTGCATGTCGGGTTACAGAGACCAGGAAACCATCGCTGAGCTGTAATGGGATCATTCATCCCGGGCTGGGCACATGCCCTCCACCCTCAGGGACAGCTCCGAAGCTCTAATGGGGCCAGAGGCTGCTAGCAGCTCAGAGGCTGGAGCTGAGCCAGCAGCAAGTCCAGAGTCCCTCGGGAGGCGTTCAGATCAGCTCCCCTGCAGGCAGCCCCAGCGCTGTGGGTGAAAGGAAGCTAGCACACAACTCAAGGCAGTAACTGATGGGGTTAACGGTCCCAGCTCTCACAGCACCTGCTTGTTGCCAGGCCCCAGCAAGTCCTCTGCAAGGGAGAAGCCAGGGACACCCAGGGTCGTGGCAGGAGATTGTGCTTGCAAGCACGTGCAGGACACTGGATAACAAGTGCCCAGAAAGCACAGAAAAGGAGGGATTAATTCTGCCTGCACCGTGAGAATAATCTTCCAGAGAAAGGCAGAGTTGAGTGGGCTTTGCAACATGAATATGAGCTTAGCAAACAGAAAGAAAGAGGGGAGTAAGAAAGGCAGCGGCAGAGGAGCCTTCTGATTGGTGGAGGGCGAGCTGACACTAGGACAGAGGCACAGGCATCTACTTCACTAAACAAAAACAGCACCCATTGCAGCAAATACTGTGAAATTCACATTACTTTGTTAAATGGAATTCTGGATCACTTATAATTTTTTGTTTCAATATTTTTTTGTACTCTATAAAATAAAATAAGATTAAATAAAATAAATGAAAACATGCTGCTTTTCAGTCTTAAACGAATGTCTTTTTCCTCTTCCTGGTCTCCTGAGTCTTTCTAACGTCCGTTGACATCTGGCTCGTGCTGGCCTCTTGTCACCACCTGCCCTTTTGTCACCATCTGCCTTTTATTCCTAGGTGAATGGTTTGCTCCAGTGTGCAGAAATATCAGGGCTTTCTCTGTTTGGTGTGCAAACTGCAGAGGCTGACTGCCCCGGTCCTGACCAGCTCAGTGTGCATGCTCCAACAGGACTCTGAGGCATAGGGGGGCTAGCAGGACAACCCCAGAGTCATGGCTGTGTGGGCTTGTCTGAGCTTCCCCTTTGCCCCAGCCTTTCCCTAGGCCTAGCCCTCAGGCCTGATGAGTGGGTAAGCACAGGCCACAGGCTGGGGACAGAGCCTAACAGCTAAGAGAGCTTCCAGGTGGGAATCCTCGGGTCAAGGGAAGATGCAGGATGGAAGCAGGACTGGCGACAAAGATGGAGGGTGGCCCAGGAAGGAACAGTAAAGGCTATCTAAGGAGTGGGACCAGTGGATCCAGGATTCCAGCAGGAGGGTGAGGGATGACTTGGCAGAGGTTGAGAATTAGAAGCACTGCACTGCCCAGGGCAGGGACAGCAGCAGGCCACTGGGCAGTGCTCTGGGCTCAACTTCAGAAGGGATCATTTTGCAGTCTGTGCACAAAGTGACCACTACTAGAGCCCCCTCCTTTGGACCAGGAAGAGCCCAGGAGGATGGAAAACAGCCAGACTGCTACACAGTTTGGGAGAATGCCCACATCCCTTTGATATACCTCTCAGCTTCTGGCCTCATTGAGAAAATAAGCCCTGGCTTCTTAAACCATTTGGCTTGTCTTGATTTGGGTTGGGTTCAGTTCAGTTCAGTTTGGTTCTACATGCTGCTGCTGACCTTGATCTTGGATAGACCTGGCACACATTCAGGCACGCTGTGAGTCACCTGCGCTCTCCTTCCTGCCCAGACAGTTCTCCTGTAGAGCACTTCGAGACCACAGAGCATCCCTACCACCATCATCTCTCTTGTCCTCCTCTGTGTCTTTGCCCTGTACTATCTCTTTCACATGCATGTACTCAGGTCCCCATGAAAAGCAGAATGCTCCCTTCCCTTGAGTTAGCCACCATACTCAAGGGCATGTTCCCTTGTATGGAATCCCCATTTACTCTAACTTCCCTGAGTGTAGCCCTCACACCTCCAGCCTCAGCTGCCTTGTGAGGTACATAGGGCTAATATTGCCCTGCAGGCCACCAGCAAGCATGAACATTCTTCTTAGAAGCAAAGGCTTATTTCTACTAACTTGATATTTTTGTTGCTGGATAAATCAAGTCTACTGCTTCTTCAGGATACTCCCAGCTGATGAAACATCCTGCTAAGATGCTTTTGGCTTTGCTTGGGGGTACAGCTCCCCTAAGACAGACAGTCAGCTCTCTGCTGTCTCCCAGCTCTACTAGACAGTGCTCAGTCCTTCACCTTCATAACCCAAAAGCAGGCTCTCAGGATTGGCTGGGGTCAGGACAGGAATCTGGGGCTTCACAGAAGCCTCAGGCTTTACTGCCTGGCATGAAAAACCTTCCACTGACCATAGAACAGGTCTCATAAGGGAGATATACCATTCTGCACAGTGAACAAGACATCTCCAGATACTCAGATGATGTTAGTCATTAACAAAGGTCATGTCCAGCAGGGTTGTGCCCTAGTAAATCTAAGGATGCTGACATATACACAGGGAGTAAAGGGGACGTGTGATTCCCTCAATAACCCTTTGACCCTATGCAGAACCTCAGTCTGTGTCCACACTGGTGCCTGAACCTCGACTGTGTCATAGTTTGGAGTTTTACAAGGGAAAAATACAATACAGGATCAATTTTATAAGATTATTTTATAATGAATCACCCAAATAATCATATGCAAAGAACAGAGGAAATCTGTCCACACACTAAAAACCAAATAATCCAGCTGAAAGCCTCGATCCCACAATAATGTCCTGCATGAGTCCAGCTGAAACTCTAGAACTTATAACAATGCTTCCCACAAGTCCACCTGGAGGCCTAGAGCCCACAACAATGTCTCACACGGGCCTGCTTCACATATCTACATAGGGAAGGCCCAAAGGTCAGTGGCGGAAGCTAGAAAGTCAATGCCAGCAGGATGAAGGATCTGTGCTAGCAGCTGAGGGATCTGAACTGGAGCCAGGAAGCAATGCTCAAGGTAAGCACCAGAGCTCCAATGAAAAGTACCACAGCCATCCTCAGCAACAGTAAGGTCCTGAGCTCCTCCAGTGATGAGGAAAGCCGAGTTCTCATCAGGAAAGCCAATGCAACAAGCTTCTCCAAAAGGCTGTGGAGTCCACCATCTTCCCCTCTAGAGCCAGAAAACAATGCTCAAGGTAAGGACCAGAGCTCCCTAAAAGTGAAGTATGGAATTCTCAGGGACAGTAAGGTCCTGAGATCCTCCTTGGATGAGAACAGCCAAGTTCATCAGGAAAGCCAGCATGACAAGGTACCCCAGAAGAATAGCCCAAGAGAATCAGCAGCTTCCAACAGCTCCAATAGCTTCTCCAAACAGTTTCCCTAACAGGTTCCACCAGCTTTTCTCCAGTTCTACCTCTTATGCTGCAGACAACAATCCTTAGATGGGTCTCCCATTCCTGGTACCATGCTAGTTCAGTACAGCTGGATATAACAAGCTGACCTTGAGTTGACAATCCACTACAGGCTGTCCTGATTCCAAGGGGACCTGCTCCAGGACCAGGTTAGTACATCAATGACCAGACACAAGAAAAGCCTGGAAGTCAGGTCCATCCACACTGTGGAAGCAGGGCCCAGAGCTGACAGGGAGCACCTTCTTCAGGGAATCATCAGTCACAAGCAACAGTGGCCCAGCCAGAGAGTACCTGGTCTTGATGGGGCAATGTGAGAGAAGCAAGGAAGTAGCTGAAGCCCAGGGGCATTGGAAGTCAGCCTTGATCTGGAAGGTGTCAACAAGGAGTCACAGTCCAGAGAAAAGTGAGCCAAAGATGCTTCTGGAGATGGTGACTGGATGGAGGCTGAGTATAAAAGAGGGAGCTGGATGCAGAGATGGTTTTGGGGTCCTAATGAGATCTGAGATAAAAGGTTAACAAAAACAGATAAAAGAGATGTCTGAGGTGATAAACTAGGGCCGCATACTGGAAATTAAGCATGAAGAGAATACTCAGCATTGGGTTTGGGTGAATACATAAAGTTCAAAACCAAAAGACAACATCCCATTGCGGAAAAGATGGTGGGAGAGCAAAGGCTCTTGCAGCTCAGTGCAGCATTCTCTTGCATGTTGAGCTCTCAGGACATGGCCTGGTTCCCTCTAGGTTTCCTGCAGAATCCCTTCCCTCCCCCTTGCCACCCCAGCTCTGGCCTAGTGCCTGGAACAGTTTCTGTGAGGTAGTGGGTTCAGGAATGCTTGGTTATTCTTGGGTTGAAACTCAAGGAGTCCTTATCCTGAAAACACATGCGTACTTCCCTCCTGCGAGCACAGCCAGCCCCATCTCCAAGACTGTAGGGAGCTCCCTCTCCTCAGCAAGGGCCCCTGAGCCCCCATGAACTCAGCCTCTCCCAGCTTCATGGTCACTTTTAAGTCAGGCCAAGAGCCTCTCCTTTCCACAGTGACTCCCTTTAAACCAAGAGACCCATGCAGTTATGATTTCCAGCTTCTTTTCCACTGATTAACAAGCCCTAGAAAGACCACAGATAATGAATGCTACTGTGGGTCCCTTGGTTATGGTTCCTGTTGAGGTAAATCAGCCACAGGAGAGGAGACCAATCATTCAGTTTCTCTAGGTTAGCACAGTTTTAGCACCAAAGAGACACATCCTGGGCAAGAGGGTTCTCCTTGGCCATGGAGGGATGGTACAATAATGACACACACACACACCAGCAGACAGCCAGCAGGGGCACTGCCCAGCCTGCCCAGTCTCCCCAACACACACTCAAGTACCTCATGGCTTCTCTAGTGGCTGCCCCGCCTGGCTTCCCCATGAGATTATGCTCATCTTCAGACTCCAGCAGAGGGCTGGGTGCAGTGCTCCATTAGGAACTGCCATTTGCCTTACAAAATCCGTCTCTCAGCTGCTCCATGCTTTGCTCTTCTCATCAGGGAAGGCTGAGGGGATTCATGTGGGCACCTAATTCTAACAGTGCCAACAATCAAGAATCCAAGCCAAGATGCAAAGCTCTGTTCCTGGTTCTGTGACAACCATTCAGAACCAGCTTGGTAAACCATTTAATCATGAGAGTTTTCTAATGAGACATTTTGTGTCAGTTTTCTAAGAAAATGAGAAGTCAAGTGTTTCCACAAGCAAACTGACTTGGCACTCTGCACAACTGAGCTCTACTAAGAGGACTTGGAAGAAGAGAATGCTCTCGAAAGAGTAGAGAAGACAAGCAGAGGGCAGGAGGATATGGCCAGTATGAAGAGTAGAACACAGCAGAGCAGGGGTGCACAGGCTCACCCCAGAGCCCAAGCACTTTCAGTCAACTGTTTGTTTGTTTGTTTGTTTGTTTTGCTGAACCAAGGGTTGCGCTTGCCAGGCAAGCACTTATTCCACTGAGCCATCTCCCCAGCCCCTAGTCAACTACTGAGTTTGCAATAATCTTAAATTTACAAGAAAAGATCACAGGTAGCCAAAAACATTCACGCAGCTTCCCCTGCTGTCAACATCATATATTGTCTCTATACTTTTGACAATTCTAAGAAGACGTTGTTGGGTGACTATGAACTAAATTCCACTCTTCTCTGGGTGTACTAGTTTTTCTAATGTCCCTTCCCTGTTCAGGATCCACTCCTGGGGACCATAGTACACAGAGGCCTCATGTCACCTTAGGCTTTTCTGTTCTTCAGTAGTTTCTCAGCCTTTCCTAATTATCCATAACATTAACAATTTGAAGAGATCCTGGCCAGGTATCTTGTAGTACAACCCTCAACTTGGACTTGGAAAAGAACCACATTTTGCTCATGATTACATGGGGGGCCTAGGTTCTGGAGAAGAATGTCACAGAAGCGAAGCGTCCGCTTCATCACCGCATGCCCAGCCTCAGTCTGTTCACTTGGCCTCTTCACCAGGATAACATCTGGTGAAGCTTCTGCGCTGTAAAGTAAAGCTGGGTTTTTGCAATGTCTTCTTTTCCAGCCCTTCTGGAGAAGCACTACCAGAAGCTTCCATATTTTATATTCATCCAGCTCGTGGGGCATGGCATTTGTCAAAGTTCTCCTGTGGCCAGGTTGCAAATTAGAATGACATCATATAGAACTTACAGTTATCCCTTCAGCAGCAGCTGAGTGTGCTGCAACAGAGGGCAGGAACTGCTCTAAGAGAAACCTGTACCTCTTTGATTGAAGTTGTCAAAGAAAGCTTTTAAATGCAAAAAAGTGTTTGAATTCACACCTATACTTCTCTGAGAATATGCACCTCTGTTTCCACATGAACAGCTGCTGAGCGGATCCCGTTCAGCCAGCACTCCTGCCATGCCTGACTCACCTTTATTTCCCTCTCTTCATCTTCCTGTTCTCTACGAGTTTCCCTTCTTTAAATGACTCCTGCAACTTTTTAAGTCTTTGTCATGCTTGTTCGATGACACACTCTCTGCTCTCCTTCATTCAAAGAACAGAAGGTGGAGAGTCTCCCCCCAACCCAAGTAGGAATGGAGAGGCTTCCTTTACACCATATGAGTGTGTTCTCCAGATCCAATAGGGGCACACAGGTTCTATTTCTCCCATGTGTAGTCTGACAAGAGACCGCATGGTTCACAAGCTTGTCTGCTCACCACATCCCATCCTCAGATCCCAAGAGGGCCAGGACCACAAAAATTTCCTTCAGCTGTTTCCGAGTTTATCTAGGGAGGGCATTTGAAGAGTCATCACACGCGATGGTTGGAGGGGACCTCTGAGCTCAGCTAGTCCAATGCTTGGTTCTCATGTGGAAACTGAACCTGAGGAGAGGAGCTTACCCAGTGTGCAAGCAGGTGACCACGGGACAGAGGCCTGGCAATCTGGGTCCCCACTCTATAGTCTTCCCACTGCTTTGCAGGTAAGTATACCACAAAGAAAGGTCTACTTCCTCCCTCAGGAATACCTGCAAGTAGGTTAGGGTATGAAAACTCCACCCAGGCACTTCTCCTACATATATAGGGCTGTGAGCAGTATTTGATTTATTAAAAATGCTCAGAGTTTACCCAACCAGACAAAACCCAGATTGTAGCCAGCACCACTGTGAACAGCCCGCCCAGGCCTGCTTCACATGTCAGACTGAGACGCCCTGATAGGAGTCCAGAACCCATGAGCTGACACTGGAACGTGAGCCCTGCTGTGAAGCAGTTGCTGCCTGGTGCACACAGCCTGGAATTCAGGGTGGTGGCCCACTGCCTTAGTGCTATTCACAGCTGCCCGCCAAAGCCCTGCCACTAGGAGCAAGGTCAAGTGACCAACCACCCAGGAGAAAGTGGCCCGCTCCGCAGAACCATGCCAGTAGATCCAGGGGTCCTTCGAGCAGCTGATACTGAGGGGTGATTGTGTCAGTGCTGGTCACAGACAGCTGTCTGCACATCCCATTAGCTTCCCTGCTGCTTCCTGTATTCACTCAAATGTGATGGGGAGCAGAAATCTAGAGAAGACTGAGAAAAGTCCGATGCAGTCCACAAGTAACTCCAGAGTATGCTCTGAGGTGTGACACAGAGCTCATGTTTGGTGAAGGCTGAAGTCCTCCCTCCAGCCCTGCAAGGCTGGGGCCTCAGCAGCCACCACCATGCCTTACTTGCTCTCTCTCTCTCAGCCTAGCTCTGAAGATCTGGTCCAAACTCACACACTGGAAACACCATTCAAAAGCCTTCAACCCCAGGAGGACTCAGCTCATCATGTGGACCCAGCCCTGATGCTCCAGAAGTAACTGAGCCAACAGGACCCCTGTTCACTTGACACACACAGAAAGCCAAGGCACATGGTGACAGAAGCTGGGGGATACTAGCACAGTTTTATTTTAAAACCATGACCATGCCTATAATCCCAACATGCTAGGAGGCTGAAGCAGGAAGAACTCAAGTTTGAGACCAGACTGAGATGTTTAGTGACTTAATAAGATTAAAAAACTTTAAAAGGGTGAGGATATAGGTTGGTGCCAAAGCTCTGGGTTTATCCATTGTTACCCATCCCTGCCAGTCAGCCCCCAAAAACTTTGGTTCATGCACAATCTCAGAAGCTCTTCATTACCATTGCAAGTTTAATGTCCACTCACTAGCACACCTCTCCATGATCTCAGCTCAGTCTGCTCCTTTAGCATCCCATCTCACACATGCCCCACCATACAGTCCGTGCTACAACTGCAGAAGGTGGTCCTTATTGTCTTTCTGCCTGGAATTTCTTCTTCCATCGGAACCAACCCCCTCTGTCAACTGCTAAGGTCCTAGTCATCCTATTCACTAGCCATTAAAAGCTTCTCCCAAGAACTCACTCGTGTTGTTATGCTGACCATCTCTTCCACAAAGCCCCAAAGAATTCCTTCTGTATCTATCTCATGGCTCTGATGCTCAATAAACATCAAAAGTTAGCGTCCACAATTCCCTTCACTAGGAACCGAGCTTCTGTTTCCAACCATACAGGAAGCAAAACAGGAAGGTCTGAGTCCTCAAGACCTTAAGGATCAAAGACTCTCACACACTATTCCGTCCACGGAATGCGGCTTCATTTTGGGTCTTAATAAAAAGCATTCCCAAATGTTGCTAGTGTTCCTCTGGGCCTGTAAACATTTTTACTCCAAATGTATGAGCTGCAAAATGTTGCAGCCCTCCTCGGAGAAAAAGCTTGAAAGCCAGATATGCTTGCAGCCAAGACCCAGGAGGTGGGAACCGAGACCACTCCCACACTGCCCTGCACCTGGGTGGGCGTGTGCACGTCACAGGCAAAACCCACTCATAAAATGAGCGTGAAAAGATGGGTTGTTTTGTTCTCTTAAAAAGTCTCAATTGTCCTACATAAAGCTGCATGAAATATTTCACAGCTCAGATCAGCAAGTGGAAGCACCGCGCTTTCTTGAGGGATGTGGAGGCCCTTGTCTGCTGAAAGAAGTCTCAGCCTCCCCTTCGCAGTTAGGGCAGGCAATGCCAGCAAAACGGGTGAAACTGGATCCCTTCACCTCTCCTAGCTGCCTAGGGGAACAATTAAATTAAAAATATAATGACTTTACATCAGAAGGAAGTTTTTCCAGGCCACACATGAAAAGAAAAACCCTAGGTTTATGGTCCATAGTTAAGCACCAAACACCAGCAATTGCGAAGACCTGGGAAGAACAGGACAGGGGTCATGCACTGAGATTCCTGGTCCCGAATGCCTCCTGTTGATTTTAAGAATGTCACCATTTCTGATGGTACTACCCTGGTATTTCCTACGGACAGGAGGGTGCTATCTTCTCTAGCAGGAATGTTTAGTATGTTACAAGGTTTCATGAAAACCGAAAAATCATTAGCTTTGAAAATAGGCCTATAAATCGACGACCAGGGGATCATGAATATGCTAATGGCTTTCTCTGCTGTGGCCCTGCGGCCCTGAGGTTTCCGCCCTAACGTATATGCCAATCAGTGCCAGACCTAACCATTGTGCAATCTTCCACGGGAATCCCTGCTTCCCGTGACAAGCTGTAAGAGTCACAGATGTTAGGGGAGGGTGTGGTGTTTCTGCATACAGAAGTACCTGCAGAGTTTGGATGATTTAGGGTCTGGGCAAATATTCTCTCTGAATGGAGGGATAACCTGCTGTTTCGAAGGTTGCAGCTACAAGGGAGCTTTAAGGAGAATAAATGTCACACACAGATGAAGTGGGAAGCAGGTATGTATGAGTCTGTGGGGCTTCTATCAGACCTTACAGAGTGCAATAAGCCCCGTGAGGACAGCGACATGCCTGCTGTGCCCAAAAAGAGTGACAGCCCCACTGCAGGTATCAGTAGATATCTACTAGATGAGCAAATCACTCAACTGATTAACTTCATTGGTAACAAAAATCTCAGGAATCCTAGAAACATGAGACTGCTTCAACTTGCTACATAAAAAGCCAGCAACAGGACTCATCTATTCCCATATAGTAACCCTGCAGCTGGTGGCAACTGTGGGCAGTCATGTGACCCCTCATTTGCTCACCCCACCCTTATCATTGGCATCTGTGCTATGCTCCAGCCTCAGACCAGGGAGGAGCTAGAGCTGGGGCCCAAGCCCGGCTGCCCTTGCACAATGATCTACCAGGCTGAGAACCCATGGTCAGCACAGCTGAGGCAGAAAGGGGACACGACACAGAAGCTCAAGGCTATGCATCCCATAAGAGCTGGACGCCCAGCTCAGGCATGACCCAGGATTTCTGTCCCTGTGACTCCAGCTCTTCCTCATGCCCATATGTTTCTACACAGGGAGATGCACAAACCTGGAGGGAGGATCACAATGCTGTGCAGAAACAGAACGCAACCATCTCTCCAGCACAGGAAAGGGTAGCACTGGCTTATCAAGGACCTTGAATTCAAGAAGTAAAAAAGAAGCGAGCATGTATGTCATGATGACAACAGATTTGGAGCAGAGTAGTAAAGACAGACCCTGGGTTGGAATCCATGCTTTGCAGACACTGGCATGAGATGTTGGCAATTTAAACTCACTACATTTTGGTTTCCCTGCCTGTAAAATAGAAATGATGCTGTGATTGCCTTGTAGAGTCCTTACCTACCCTTAACAAAGTTTTGCAAAACTTCATTGTCTTATAAATGACAGCACAGGACCAGGTAGCTGAGAGTGCATCCATAACCCAGTCTGGTCTCCACACACACCATCCATTGCCTACTTCAGGACCCATGATCAATCTGTCTCCCATGGCTCCCTGCTCCCACAGTTGACACATCCAGAACAGATAAGTCTTTTGGCTCTCTGAGCAGCACCAAGGTGGTATGCAAGAATAAGCACCTTATGAAAGGTGTCAAATAAGGAGCCAAGAAAAAGTGGTTGGTCCATTTTCTAAAAGACTGGTATGATGTGAAGGCACTGGTGATGTTCAATACAAGAATTATTGGAAAAACATTCATCACCAGAACCCAAGGAACCAAAACTGCATCTGATGGACTCAAAGGTCATGTGTTTTAAGTGAGCCTTGCTGATCTGCAGAATTCTGAAGTTGCCTTTAGAAAATTCAAGCTAATTACTGAAGATATTGAGGGCAAAAACTGCCTGACTAACTTCCATGGCAGGGACCTCACCCATCACAAAATGTGTTCCTTGGTCAAAAAATGGCAGACCATGATTGAAGCTCATGTTGATGTCGAGACTGTCAATGGTTGTTTGCTTGACTGTTCTGTGTTGGCTTTACTAAAAAATGCAACAATCAAATATGGAAGACTTCTCACACTCAGCACCAACAGGTCTGCCAGATCCGGAAGAAGATGATGAAAGTCATGACCCCATGACCCGAGAGGTGCAGACAAATGACTTGAAAGAAGTGGTCAATAAACTGCTTTCAGACAGCATTGAGAAAGACAGAAAAGGCTTGCCAGTCCATCTACCCTCTTCACGATGTCTTCATCAGAAAAGTAAAAATGCTAAAGAAGCCCAAGTTTGAATTGGGAAAACTCATGGAGCTTCATGATGAAAGTAGTAGCTCTGGAAAGGAGATGAGACTAGAGCTAAAGTTGAACGAGCTGATGGATATGAACCACCAGCCCAAGAGTCCTTTTAAGTTCCAAATTTCTAATAGTGATAAGTCCTATTTGTGATTAAAAAAAAAAAAAAAGTCTGCCTTCACTGAGCCTTAGCTCAATGGAGTAGTCTTAGGCTACAACACTGCATTTGTACCTCTGCAGGAGGCTGCAAGGCAATTTTACCTTGCTACTCCTCAGACCAAGCACTCTTTGAGGACAGAGACCTGCTGGTTTCTCCACACTCTGCCTCACACAGAGCAGCCTCTGTGCATGTCCACTGCACTGAACCCAAGAGAGGATGAGTCTTGAAGCTGAGGAACTGGACTCTGCACCCTCAGCCCATAAAGAGCAAGAGCAGGCCCACCCTGCACCATACGTTCCCTGTGCTCAGCTCTACCACAGCCCCCTCCTGGGGACCAGAGCCTGCTCTGTTTCTTCCCACAGGGCAGCAGTTCTGCAGACTGAGCCCTGGTCATGGGCAGCAGAGAAGGCTGTGGGAAAGGCTGATTGCCCCACTGTTGTAAGGGATGAAAAGACGAAGATCCCAGCAGTAATTGTGTTGGCCTTGGCTGTGCTTTTGTCTATGGAAACAAGGCCAAAGCTTCCCTGCCACTCTGATAGCATAGCTCCTTGATACCCAGCACAGCCAGCTGGGCCAAGCTTGGCTCTGCTTCACATACCACATTCTGCAGCATCTCAGAAGTGCATGGAGCAACTTGGCTCATGTTCCTTCTTAGTCCCTTCCCCCTTGCTGCTCCAACTTCCTGCTTCACATCAGGAAGAGTAAGATTTCTGAACTACCATTCATCTACCTTGCTTCCCTGGCTGTAAACCCCATCCCACTGGCTCATGTGAGGGGCTGAGCTGAATCAGCCTGAAGATAGATACAGATGTCTGCATGTGTGCCCCCTGGTAGCACCCATGCATCTGGCCATCTGGACTCCCATCCATTCAGAGAATAGAACTCAAGGCCCAGTGAGATAGCTCAGTGGAGTAAGTATCTGCTTAGGGAAGTACAGGGGCCAGGGTTTGATCCCTGGCACCACAGGCCACCTCAGTCCTGTCCCTTAGTATGTTAAGCCATCAACCAAGACCAAGCATGGTGGTACACACCTGTAATCCCAGTGATGGGGAGGCTGAAAACAGGAGGAGCACCATGCGTTTGAGCTGCATAGTGAGACCCTGCACAAAAAATAAAAAATAATTTTAAAAAATCAAATCAAAGGATGGAACTCATGAGAATGGAAAGCTGACGAATTAAGCAGCAATGTCACTGCTGCTACCCCCTGACCTACTCCATGCTCTCTCATCATGAGCTTCTCCCTTCCCTTCCCTGATCTCAGGGTCAGTGGGCCTTCTTCTTCAGTCACCCAGAGCCCCAGACACACATTACAACTCATAGGTGTCCAGTTTGAACTTGTCACTCTGCCCCTCACTTCCTTGCAAGGTTCCTAGGCAAGGATCAGATTCTGAGATGGCCCTGCCCTAACCTCTGGGTCTCTGCAGCCCCAGGGGATCTGGATGCTGACTGGCACAGCAGCACATCAGGAGCTCTTAGGCAGCCCAGAGAACAGCCCCAGCCTGCAAGCCTGAAGCCTTTCCCAGAGTTTGACCAAAACTAAGAATCTCGTTCAGCATGGCAGGTGCTGTGATAGAAAAACTGGGGTGTCAAGTGGGGGTACAAGAAAAGGGGTACTAGAGAGTGGAGTCCCGGAGTCCTGAGGCAGGAAAGGTGGGTCAGAGAGTGCTGACATGACCAGTCTTATAGGGCTCCAGCCTCAGAGGAGCTCCAGGCTTTGAGGCACTCTGGGAGGTCAGACCTGGCCTGGCCCTTAAAAGATAAAAAGGAAGGTTTCTGAGTACTGTGCACACACTGGGTAGGCTGTGGTACCTGCATTACCTCATCCTTACCAAACCCCTAGCAGGAAAAAAACATGAGTGCATTTTTGGACAAGGAAACCGAGGTTCCTGGCTTCCTAATCTCTCATGTCAAAAGTAGCGTCAGAACCCAGGCTTGTCTTCTCCAAGACCCCATAGTCCTATGCCACAGGGAACACAGGTCATCAAGAACAGCCAGAGGCTGCCAAAGAAGGGCTTGAAAGAACAGACTGGAGCAGGATGAGGGCAGTCATGTGCAAGCTGAGAAACAGGTTCCTGTTCTAGACAGGAGGCACCCTGACCCTTGAAGACTGCTCCTCCTCCTGGATGACTTAGCCCTGTGCTGCCTTCCTGTGGCATTTATGAAAATTCAAGTGCTTTCCTCTGGCTGAGGGACCACAGGGATCCCCACCTCTCCAAGGGCCTCCAGGCTGCAGCCAGCCCCTCAGACTCCTAGCAACCCACCCAGAAGTTTTCCCTATCTGGCAGCTGAATGACCCAGCCTGTCCTCAACACCCACCAGCCCAGGAGGAGTACTCACAGGACAGTCTTTACTGCTGCCCACTGGCAGATGCCCTGAGTTGGGACAAGCCAGAACTCACGACTGAAATCCACCTCTGGAATCATCTCCTCCAGGAGTCTCTACAGCCCTCCTTTCAGACAGGTTACTCAGAGACTACAGAGCATCTGCCTACTATCCAGAGCCTGCAAACAAGAGGCCAAGGTTCCTAGTTAACCAACAAAAGATCTGTACCCAGAACAAGGAGACCAATGAGTCAAATGCTCTGTACAAGTGACTCTGTCACCAGAGGAAATCAATGCAGGGCCAGCGAGAGAACTCAGTGCCTGCTTAGGCAAGTGCAGAACCTGGGGTTCGATACCCAGCACCACATGCCATGCAGGCCCTGCCCCCAGGTGCTCTGAGCCGGCCACTGAGACTCAGATTGGCAGCACATACCTACAATCCCAGAGCTAGGGAGGCTGAAAAGAGGAGGATTGCCACAAGTCCAAGCTGCACAGTGAGACCCTATACCAAATACATTTAAAAAAAAAAAAAAAAAAAAGAAGGAAGGAAGAAAGAAATCAAGGCAACATAAAACATTGGAAAGGGGAGACTCATACCTGGGCCCTGGTCTGATGATACTCGTCCTGAAGTCTCAGGCAAGCCTCCAGTTCTCAGATCCTTCCTTCTCCTAACTGATATTAGCAACATCCTCCTCTCATTTTCTTTTTAATTTGTAGATCACAATGTGCTTTCACATAAACTATCTTATTTAAGTTAGATTCAGACACAAAACATAAAAGACAGCATGTGCCTCCCTCACTTTGGGCTTGAGGAACCACAGGATCAGAAGGCAGCTTTAATATTAGGCCACCCAGCAGCAAGGAGCAGAGTCCGGGTGGAGCTAGAACCCTGAAGACCCGGAAGCCCCTGCTCTAGCAACCTCCTGGTGCATTCAGGATAAAATGTCCCCTGAGCAAGGCCACCTGGGTGTCGGGTCAGCTTTACCCAAGCTGGTTTCCTGCATCCTCATTTTCTGTAGTCTGGAGCCCACAAGATGGGGAGGCAGCTGGACGATCAGCTTGAGCTCCGTGCAGAACCCCCAGACAGAAAATTCTCTTCTAACACAGCTCTGCCAGCCTAAATACCATCACCAAAAGATACCCAGTGACAAAAACTGGGAGAAAAGTCTAGGGGTAGGCTGGGGGTGTACAGTACATTTTGGCATGGAGGCAGGGGGCTCAAGCGAGTCAGAGTACTCTATGGAAAACGGAGTGGGGGGAAGTGGCCTTGTCACACGTGCTCACATTGTCCACGCTGATAATACCAGCATCTGAACACACCTCCAATGTCCCTTGGGAACTCACCACAGGACAGCCTAGCTGAGGAAGCTGCAGTTCACCAGAGAAGCAACCACCTGGCTCTGGGGTCCACCTGGCTCCTGCCTGCCTGGCCTTGTACAAGGCACTGACATACAGGAGGTGGGCTAAGGGGCCAGCTGGCTGGCCTCAGATGTCTGACTCACTGTCTCCTCTTGAACAGCTATAAGGCATTTCTTCTCCCAGAAAAAAATATCAATCTTGTCTTATTTTTTAAACTGGCAGAGGAGCTTTTTCATGTTCTTGGGCTTGTAAACTCAGCATAGAATTTTCTACAACTTTTCCAAGTACATCTTGGTGAGAAAGTCAAAAAGAGCTCATCTTGGAGCCTGAGATTGTGGTAACTTTTCAGCTGCCTTGGTTTCTCCCCAGGCCTCCTATCAGGTGAAGCCACAGACAGTGCTATTTCTGAGAGACCTGCCATCAAAGCAAGTGTTAGTATCAAGCTGTGTGGCTCCACCTTGCCATGGCTTGCAAAGTCAGACTCGTACCCCTGTCTCAAAGTCATGAACACTCAGGTTCAGCCTGCTGAAGTGACTTGCCCAAAGTTCAGCGTAAGAGGTCTATCTGGGCCCACAGCTTATGCACCATAGCTGGATCACTCAGCTGCCCAGCTTTCAGCCCCAACCTGTGCAAGCCAAAAGCCATCTGCTCCCCTCCAGCTTGTTCACAGCTGTCTGAAGCTGAGTGGATCTGCTGCCCTTCTTGTCCTTGGGCAGATGCTATCCCCCCCCCCATGCCTGTTTCTCCAGTTACTAGGCTAAAGCTGTTTGGCCACATCTCTTAGGGAAAGGAAGATTGGGAAAGAGCAGGTGCCGTAGACACCGCCTACTGTCAAGCCATGAGTCCTCCTGGGTAGAGGCCAGTCCATGCAAGACTCCACTCCCATCCTACAGCAACCCACCTGTGAACAAACAGGACCCTCCTGAACACTAATGGTCCTTAGGGTGAGCCTGTCACAAGCAGACAGTATGCAAGGAACAGCAGGCCAGGTGGGCACTGCCTAGTGCAGACAGCCTGTTCACCTGTCACTGCTACCCTCTCCTCTGGCCTGTGCCCACAGGCAGACCAGGGGAAGGATGAACAGGCTCCCTTGTCCTTTGGCTTCCAGCTGGGTTTGGCCAATGGAAGGAGCTAGCACTAGAACGACCAGTGGCAGGTGAGAACAGGGGATAGCTGCCTGGCTCAGGGATCTTGTGGCAACGCCCCAGCCTCTCTCTCCCAGGCAATCTCTTATGAGCTGCACAGCTGCTCAGCCCTGGAAGCCACAGGGCTACTAAGCCTCCATCCTAGACTCTCTGCAACTCACCCGGGGTTCTTCAACCTTCACTCATAGCCCTATGCCTTCTTACATGCCCTTTTCCTGAGCTCTCCTCCTGTCCTTTCACTGGACCTCACAAGTCCCAACCTCACCAGAATCATTTAGAACTGAATGGTCATTTATTTTTATGTTCTTTTTTGTTTAGTTTTCGCAGAGAAGGGTATTTCATTGTCATTTAAATATTATATTTGTATATTCAAAATAGGATAGACATACAGCTTTCTCTTAATTCAATGAATAGAAAGACTTGTTCTAATAGTGTTTGTGGACAAGATGTCATGTCTGCATCTTGTACAATGAATAACCACTAAGATGACAATATGCAATGTATTAATTATTGAAACTGTCCTACTAATTAGTTTTGAAAATGTCTCATTGATAATTGTTTCTCAATAAAATTATAAGAAAAAGAAAAGAAAAAAAAAGAACTGAAGTGCAAGATGAACCAAGGCTTCTGCTACAGCTTGTCCCTGGCATGCCCTGGCCAAAAACATGGCTGTGGAGGACAGGGGGGCCTTCAGTTGTTTTGTTCATGCATTTGCTATTTGGGTATCAGGCAGGCATTTCTGCTAGGCAGCTTCAGCTCCCTGGCTGCAGACTCCTAAGGCCTGAGCAGAGAGGCTTTGACCTTGGAGCTGTCCCAACACCCCAGATGTGCCCTCTCACACTTGGGACATTCCCTGGTCACAAAGGGACCCACAGGGACATGCTGCATGAGGCATGCTTTTGGATTTAAGGATAGGCTTTTGATTTAAATGCATTACCTCTTTTGCCACTGGTGGAAATGACTTGCTTTCATTCTAAGAAGATTTACCACTAATGTGAGAGAGAATAACAATAATAATTAATAATAATAATAATAACAACAGATTCACCTCTCAACCTCAGGGGCACAGAAATAGTAGAGTGAGTGCATTTTAGCAGAAACTTTTGGCACACATGAGAGCCAGCCAAATAGCTCAGTGGACTAAGGCATCTGCTCAGGCAGAACACAGTGGCTGGTGGTTCAATCCCCAGTGCCAGCCCCACCCCCTCGGGCATGCAGGAATAGTGATTGAGACTGAGCATGGTGGTGCTCTTCTGTATTCCCAGTGCTTGGGAGACTGGAAACAGGAGGATCACTATGAATCCAATCTGTGTAGTGAGGCTCTGTAGATACTGTACTAAATACAAAAAAGAAAAAAGAAAAGAAAGATGCTTTTGGCAAATGAGGCATGACTCCAGCTCAGCCTAGGACACCAGGGGAAGCTTAGCAGAGGACCAGGTACCCAAAGGGGCTTGGGAAGGGTGGAGGTGAACTCAGTGTAGGAGGAGCACAAGCCTTCAGGCAAACAGTCCAACATTAGAGAGCAAGTAGGGCTCCTGGAGCTACAGGTGGGGCCAAGGGCTGGAACTGGGGGATACCTGGGAAACAACAGTCACCAGGTGAGCACACACCTGCAGACTAAATTATATTGTATCTTGTCAGGTGGGCAAAAAATGTATAAGCAAATAAATGTCAACAAAGACTCATGGAAAAAACTCTGCAAAAGGAAAGACAGCCTCACCAACAGTGAGGACGTGGCCAACTTGCTTCTGAGTCCATATTCATGCTCCAAGAAAACCAATACCTGAAAAAAAAATAGGTCATGTATTTTAAAGTTGCTTAAGTAACAGTTTCTTGTTAGTGCACATAGCTTATGAAACAATGTGTATCCACACCACCTAATCAGATTAAAGATCTTAAAAATGGAGAAAGAAAAAGGGCTGGTCAGATAGTTCAGTGTTCTAAAGTGCCTGCTTAGGCAGGCTTAGGCCAGTGCAGGGACCGCAGCTTGATCCCTGGTACCACAGGCTGCACCAGCCCTCCCCACAGGACAGGCTGGGCCAGCCACACACAAAAAAAGTACAGAGAGAACCAGGTATAGTGGCACAAGCCTGTAGTCTCAGCACTCAGTAGGCTGAGGTAGGAAGATCTCTTGAGTCCAGTCCAGGAGTTCAAGACCACTCTCAGCAACATCATGAGACACACACATACACAGACACAGACAAATACACACACACACACACACACACACACACACAAATGGGGATGGATGGATGGATGGATGGGTGGGTGGATGGATGGATGGATGGATGGATGGATGGATGGATGGATGGATGGATGGATGAATGGATGGGTGGATGGGTGGATGGGTGGATGGGTGGATGGGTGGATAGGCAGATAACTTAAGGAAGGAAGAAAAGCAGGAAGAAAGAAAATAGAATAGGAAAGGGAAAGGGAGAAACAGATGGAGGAATAGCAGGCTGGGAGATGAATTCATAGATAAATGACAGAGAAATAATTAAAAACAGACAGATGTTGCCAACAATTCTTTTTAAACCAGTGAATGAGTCTGCCCATTGCCACAAAAACAAACCCTTGGAGAAAGGCCACTGAGTCGGCCGAAGCCAAGTTCCAAGTTCCCAGAGCCTGGAGGACACTCACTGCTGACCCTGCCCAAGCCCACAAAGGACAGGGTGGGCACCAGTGTGCCCAGCTGTGCCCCTTCCAGCCCATCTCCCCTGGAGAACGTGAGAATCACATGAGGGAATCCAGCAGAGCAACACCCTTGGGAGCACCCCAGGCTATAAGTCCCAAGGAATGCTACAACATTTGAAGGAAACTCTTGCAATATTGTCAGCCACAGATGGTTCCAAGGAAAGTCTGGGTCAGCTGTCAAACCTGGCAATATCTTTCTTCATGGCGGCAGGACATGGCCACGACAAGGCCAGTTTTTCTTCCCCATTTTCCCTAAGGAAAGAGCTCTGAGCCACAAAGGTTGTGTTTTCCCCACCTGTGGTTTTATGGTCACGCTAAGTCAATAAACTGAAGTACAGCTTTGGTGCAGATGATTCGCAAGGAAGAAAATAGCATTTTGCCTTCAAAGGACAGAACCAGAGCCAGGAAATGAGAGTGATGTTTCCGGGCCACGCTGGATGAAGGTGGGGCTGCAGGCTTCCAAGGGCCAAGCTCCCACAAGTCCAGGGCCACCTGGGGTGGCTCAGGTTCAGCAGTGGGGGGGGGTCACCAGTAGCCTACAGAAGATAGCAGGTCATTAGGGAGCAGAACAGAGGAAAAAGTGCATGTGGTTCCTTGAAGAGCAGGCACAGCTGGGCAAAGCATGCCATTAATGGGCCATGATGGTCAGTTATATAGGTCAAGGGGACAGGTCACAGAATGAGGAGGGCTGTACTCTCTATCATGTAGTCTTTTTTTTGTCCTCTGCCTGACTGCTAAGTCCTTCTGTGGCTTTAGAAAAACCATTCTTCCTTCCCGAGCCTCTACTTTCTCATCCACAAAATAGGCATAGTCACACTGCCTTGCTTCTTTTACTGCTCTGATGAAGAGGGTCAGTGAGACGGACTCAAGATTTTATTGAAACCATCTGCAGCAGGTGAAATTGCCCAAGTGACCTTATTACTGACTGTCCCTACATCTCAGCTGGCATAAAGTTCTTTCTCCCTGCTCCCAATAGCTATTACACTCCAAACCCTGATTGCAGTCCACGTCAGCTTATGATATGGGTCTTTAAAACCCCCACTTTCCCAGAGTGTGAGGCTTGTGGACAGCTTGGACACAACCCTGACCCTCCATGGTAACCAAGACATAACAACATTTCATATCAACCCAGTCTAGTTAGTCATATCTGTCCCTTCCCAGACCCTGCATTGCATAGAAAGAAACTAACAGGCACCCCAAGTACAGGGGAGCCCGTGTTCCCCTCCACCCAGAGAAAATCTACAAGATGCCAAAAGGTTTGTTTTTCTAGGACTAACACAGTAACAGGGAATTGACCATATATATTGTTGAGCATGACGAGCCAAATATTTTTCTGTAATTTCTACAATAATACGAGGAAAGTTGAAAAAGAAAAGAAAAAGCAGCCAGCATTAGGCCTGTCTTTGCAGGTGCCCGTCTCCAAAAATAATAGCCATCTCTATGAATTACCAACTGCACTGCATGCAAGACAGTTGCTTGACACAAGAAGTGGAACATATTAATAGGAACTTCCTGAGGAAAAGAGGCTTCAGGCAGACAGACTGACCTCAGGGTGATGCCCAGGCAAGGCGAATTCTCAGCCACCAGCAGGTGTGAAGCACTTCTTATGAAGCAGAGGTGGTCACAAGTGAGGTCACGCCAACCCTCAGTGACTCAGAGCCCTTAGGCCACAGGGCAAAAGCCAAGTCCACATGGATTGCATGCCCACAACCTACGGCACAATTGACTATCTTCTGGACCTGGTCACATGAACTAACACTGGAGGAGCAGACAGGAAGCCAGAATCTAGAAATTGATCAGAGGCAGAAAGAAAGCTGAAGAGGAGAAGACCCTACGAGCCTGCCTGTCGCAGGCCTGAGCTCAGAGCCTAACCACCCCAACTTCCTCAGCGCTCAGCTCAGCTGTCACTCCGAAAGCTTAGTGCTGGGAGATGGATCAGTCACAGCCTGCCTGGACCAAGATGTCCTTTGCCTCATGAGGCTGTTCTAGAAAATAAATGAGACTCTGAGAATGCAATGGAGAGCAAGAGGGCTCTGGTGTTGAAGAACCAGCCTCTACCTCTGGACCCCTCCCTGAAGACTGTCTTGTGAAGAACTGAAAGAGAGTTGTCTTACACCCCATTGGAAGGGGACTCCAGGAATGGCAAAGCTGACTGCCTGCTGTATCCATGAGAGAGTGCTGTCACATAAAAGCCCAAAGCAGAAGCTGCAGGTGTCCAAGGTCCCTAAGACCTTGATCTCCCGGGGGCCCACATCTGGAATGAAGAAATGGAGCTTAGGTTTGGGATGGGCCAAGATGCATCTATTTGGAGTCTTAGAGGACAGAACTGTAGCCCCTCGAGATGCCCACTGGAGTCAGACAGCAGCTTAGTAGAAGCAAGAGCTTCCCACCTGTGTAAGGGGCCAGCATGGTGGGCAGGACTGTCTCAATTTTGCCCTCCCAACTTTATCATTCTGCACATGACCTGTTCTCTCTAGGACCTTATTTTAACACAAAGAGAGCTGAGAAAAGAAGAGGGGATGGAAAGCTGAACAAAGAGTTCTCAGACTGATGAGGAAATCGAAGCAGACATGCAGATTGGGAGCATCAGAGCCACCCCTGCTGGCCCTCTGAGGGCCCAGTGAGAGGAGAGCAGGCAAAGGCCAGGAAGGAGGGCTCCCTGCAGGAGGCAGATCTGAGCACTCCACGTTGGCACAGCCCATCTCTCCTCTCAGGTATGTGACCAGGAGTGAGATGCTGAGTAGATCAGATAGCAAGCATTCTGAGGTTGGGGACAAAGGCCCTGGGACAGCCTGCTGGGCCCCTGGTACAGAAAGGAGTAAGACACAGCTGCAGCTCTCAAGAACTCCTGGTCTTTGGTTCATAAGAGCTGGCACAGGGAGAGGAGAGATCCTGCCTCCCTGGAGGAAGGTGGTTTCCACTGGGAAGTCAATGATTTGAAAGAAGCCTGAGACAAATACCAAATGTTTTACCACTGGAAATAAAATTGAAAATGGCCCTGGAACTCCCTGTCTCCAGAGTTTCCAGCAGGAGGTTTTTGGACCAGTGACTCACCAAGGACACAAAGGCCAGTGCTGTGGGCCAGGCAGCTGAGCTCTGGACACAAGACAGTTCACCAGGCTTGTGGGGAAGATGCGTGAAACCACTCGTCCTGCACCGCCCTGGAGTTGACAGGGCTGCTGCCTGCTTTCCAAAGCACCACCTGCAGGCAGCTCAGGCCCGTGCTCCTTCTTCCAGGGGCTGGATGGGGACAGGAGGAAGCCCAAAAGACGGAGAGCCATAAATCTCTCTTGCCCATGACAACACTCTGGCACCTGCCATGTCTTCCCCTCTCTAAAGGAAAAAACAATACATAGCTAGTAATGACCCCAAGACAAGAAGTTATTAGTCAAGCCTGGGGCCACTGCCTAATCCTGTATCCTCAGCAAAATGTGTGTTTTTCTGCACTGCCTCCAGCTCATACCTTGTGATAACCCTGCAATCCTGCCACAAGCACCTCTCTCCTTTCTGAACTGAGTTCTAGATACTCTAGACACCAGCCAGCAGGCAAAACCCACACTCACACTCTGCCACACACCTGAGGTCCTGGGAAGAGAAGCCCAGTCTTACCTGGGGAAAGATGATCTCAGGGCTACAAACAGTTTCCTTTCCTTTTTATTTTTAATTCAGTATAGGAAACTTTACACTAAGCTACATCCTTAGCATATATATTTTTTTTCACTAAGTTGCCCAGGCTGGGCTCAGACTTGCAGTTCTCCTGCATCAGTCCCCCAGAGTGCCAGGATTATAGTTTTTCTTTTCTTTTTTTTTTTTTTTTTTTTTTTTTTTGTACACAGCGTCTCACTATGCAGCCCACATTCATAGTGATCCTCCTGCTTTCTGCCTCCCTAGTGCTGGGATTACAGGCAAACGCCACCACGCCCAGACTCCAATGGCCAACTCAGCGCACCCAAAGGCAGTGCCAGGATTATAGACACGTGCTCATCACAAGAATTTCCTAGAGGCCGGGTGTGGTGGCACAGGCCTGTAATCCCAGCACTCGGGAGGCTGAGGCAAGAGGACTGTGTGTGTTCGAGACCAGTCTGAGCTACAAAGTGAGCCTAAGGCCAGCCTGAACTAAGAATTTCCTAATAGCTATAAAAACTCTTCCAGAAGAGGAGAATAACTGTAGCCACCAGGCATATGCTGTCACTTAAGTCTGGCAACAACTCTCCAAGAAAGAAACCCCATGTACCAGGAGAGAAAACAGAGGCTCAGAGAGATGCAGTGCCCAGGTGAGAAGTGGTGGAGGGCAGACTGAAGTATCACAGCCCGAGTGCAGAGGCCATGTGCCTACCATTGCTCTCTTTTCTTCTCAGCACTCGCTGACCCCTCACAGAAAGACACATCAAAGGGCACAGACTGTGAGTCTGGCTCTCATATTCAGGATACCAGAGACTGGCATCCCATAGCCTGAGATCCCAAGTCCAGAAGTGGGACTAACTCAGCTCCAGGACCAGTAACTGTAATAATAATAATAATAATAATAATAATAATAATAATAATAATAATAATAATAATGATATTACTTAACTGAGAGCAAATACATAAAACCCACAACTTAATTGGCTTATGGTTTCGGGGGTTTCAGTCCCTGGTTAGCTGGCTCCAAGCCAGAAGCAGCCCAGCAGAATGGCATAGGAGAAGAAGGGTGTTCGGTTCATGGTAGCCAGAAGGCAAAGCAGGGGAACAGGGCCAGAGAAGGAGGGGTTAGGGGCAGGATACAGTTCTCCAGCCTGTGATGCTGGTGGGGGCTGGGCTGGCAGGTACATCAGCTACAGACAAAGTGCCCTCTCAGAGCTCAAGACCCAGCAGCCAGAGCACACATCCCACCCAGTTCCTATACCACCTCAGTGTGTGCACCACAGTTCCCAGCCCTTTCCTTATTATGCCAACCCAAAGAAACTCGCTGTTTCTCCCTTCCCAGGTACTTGGCGCCTAAGTTGGCTAAATTCCTCTGCTACTGCCTCTTCCAGGAAGATTTCCTAGCCTGCTTCCCCCTCTGGAAGCTTTTCACCAGAGCCTGAGTTCCTAGGCTACCTGGGGGCAGTGAGGAAGCGTGCCCCTCCTCAGCCCAGAGCCAGGGCCCACTGCGCAGAGCAGGCACAGATCTGGATACACATGGAAACAAACGCTTGCCAATAGGAGACAGACAGTGCCTCAGAGCACATGTGGAAGGCTTCGAGGGAAAATTGACTAAAGGCTAAATTATTTCTCTTCCCTTCCCTTATACTGTCCAGACTAAGGACAAGGGTGATAGTTCATCAGGCATAAGTGCCTGCCTGGCAAGGGCAAGGTCCTGAGTTCAATTCCCAGTACCAAAATAAATAAGTAAATAAATGATGTCCAGCCTAATCTCCTCAGCCCCTGAGCCTGTGGGCCAGCCTGACACTAGCCATAACATTTCTGAGAAGCTGGACAGAATAGGTAATGGGGAAGCCCTGTCTCAGTGTTATCTCCCAGTCTGAAATGGCTTTGGCACCGCTGTGGACCACCCACTTCACTGAGCCATCAGCCCTGTAAAGTGGGACAGAGCCTTTGGGACACGGGGTCCACCCTCACCCTGTTGCAGGAGAGGCCTGGGTGGGAGGGCACCAACACAGCCCATGCTGCCTGCACAACAGCAAAGTGTATCGGTGCCCCTAGCCCAATCTCCACCCTGTACATCCCAATGCCAGCACAGCATGGAGCCTGCAATGGCAGCTGCAGCTCCTCAAATCTGCAGATTGAGCAGCTATCACAGGTCTGGGCAGATCAAACCCTGTTTGTGGGTGAGGCTGGGGTTAGCTGGGCTGAGCCAGGCCTAAGCTGACAGATGCAGCCCAGCTGGGCCCAGCTGTATGGCCAACTGGTCACCTTCACTAATGCCTATGTTACCACCCCTGAACACAGTCCCCTGCTACCAAGCATTAGCTTCATGCATAGGGGCCCCTCAGTATCCGTGCTTACTCCCAGCAGCTCACAGAGTGAGGCTGTGAAGTGTAAGTCTTGACTGTGAGGGGAGTGGGGAGAAGAAGGAAGGGAAAAGGAAAAGGAAAAAAAAAATATATATATATATATACACACACACACATATACAAGATAGTTACGCTGCTAGTTTCTCTTAGTCCACTGGAAAAAAAGAAGTTTGTGCTGAGGATTGTTTGGACAGTATCTCATGCTTATATCTTGTACCCTGGGTAACTACTCTGAAAACAACGATACACCATATTTTTTTATTTTAAAGAGAATGAAAAAATCAAAAAACAATAAAAAAGATACAGAATCTCAAAACAAGATGATAGGAAATTAACAATTATTGTCATATTACATATTATCTCCAAAGTAGTTGCTCAGATCATCAGATATAGGTATGCAAGACTGAGCAAACAATTAAACATGAACTGTTCTTTTCAATATGCCAATAGAAATTAGTAGTATAATTATCTTAGCTATCTTGTGTGTGTGTGGGTGTAATACTGACAACGTAATACTTAGCTAACAGCAAATACCTAACACCCACAACTATATATATATATATCTTCTTTTCTCTTTTCCCCCTCCCAGCTGCCCTTTCCTTTTAAAACAAAAAAAGATAAACATAACAATGAACCCCATTTCAAAACAGGTTATTAGGACAATTATGATAGTTGTTACATTTTGTATTATTGTCTTTGTAGTCATTATTCAGAGTAGAAGATCTAGGCATATCGTGCCTATATAATATTAGCACAAAACTTGCTTTTTAATGAACTAAGAGACATCAGCTCTACAACAATCTTACCTACCCTGTATATACGTATTTTTCCTTTCTTCCTTTATGCAGTGCACTAACTATTGCTGCTCTCCTATTACCTTGTTTAGAAATTCTAAGGTTTTTTTCTTTTTTTTAAAAGGAAAGGAAAGGAAAGGAAAAGGAAAAGCCAGTCCTCCAAAACTTGGAGAAAATCAGAACTGCAGCGTTAGGAATCCCTAGAAGGAGCATTCTGTGACCTGTTTGGCCTAGCTGCCTGAAACTGACGCTCCCCTGAACCGTATGTGCAGTCTCAGGCCATGTGCTGTGAAAGGAGGTGAGCAACATTATCTGTCACCCTTCTCCTCCAATCGACAATTCCCGCTAGCCTTATACCTTTCCAGCAGTCACCACCACCTCCACCTATGACCCATTGAAGGATGCCTTGCAGCTCCTTGGCTGGCACACACAGCTGGGTTCAGCAGGAGCTCTTCAATACTCAGTGCCTCTGATCCCTGAGTCCCTGGGGATGACACCTGTGCTCTCGACGAGAGCCCAGAAGGTGACCTAAGGGCAACCTAAGCAGACAGCCAACTTGGCCAAAGCATAAGGCCAGGACCTGCAGGCCTGCTCAGAGCCCAGCATGACCACCCTAGAATCTCAGGGAAACAGCAGAGGGAATGGAATGAACTTGGGTCAGGCCACCAAACATTCAGAGGAACATCATCCTGTCAAGGCACCCCACTCCAACCGCAGCAGAGCATGGACTTCCAGATGTCCTCAGAGGTAGTGGAGCCAGCCAGGGCTCCCCCTGAGCCCTGAAGAGGTAGAAAGACTTATGCAGCCTAGCTGCAGAAAAAAATACCCAAAACTTCCAGCAGCCAAGCCAAGGATCACCTGGTTTCTGACTTCCCTGCCTCTTCCTTGTCCCCCTGCCTGAGGGAGGCTATCATGGTCCCTGTGGCATTTCTGAGGACTTTATGGCTGGCATTTCTAGCTGTGTACTTTCAGTGTCCCAAGTGGAAAGACCCTGTCTTATTTAGCTCTGCAGCTACAGACCCGAGAAAGTATCTAGCAGGATGGATGGATGGATGGATGGATGGACGGATGGATGGATGCATGGATGCATGGATGCATGGATGGATGGATGGATGCATGGATGGATGGATTGGTGGATGGGTGGGTGGGTGGGTGGATAGATGGATGAATGTTGCATTTGACATCAGTCGTAGACTCCATGAAAATATCCTGAAATTACCACATTCCAGAGAACTAAAATGAATAAAAGTATTTGTCCCAATGATTTGGTGTTTCCAAGTATATCTGGTTGTCTGTCTGTCCATCAGTCAGTCAGTCTGTATGTATGTCTGTGTGTTTGTCCCGCCAGAGCTCACAGCCCTCACCGAACTCCTGAGTAAGGCCATCAAGCCCAGTCTCACAGAGCCATGATGGGAGAGGAAGAGCTACAGCTGAGTCCTGGCACAAGAATAGCCCTGCAGTAATTACATGTTTCCAGACAGACATAAATAGACAGATTAGCCTTTCTGCATTTTTTCTCATAAAAATAACAACAGTTCCTAAGCACACTGGCATGAGCATGGACATTAAGTATTGCAACCTGCTGTTCTTGGCAGCCATGGCTGGCCTTCTTTGCCATTTCCCCCACACCACCACCCTCTCCTCTGAGCTCTTGGAGGGCTGCTCAAGCCTGGCTGTGTCCACCCGCATCACCCCAGAGCAGGTTGGCAGCCAAGCCCTGAGACTGGCTACAGACTTTATGAGCATCAAGCCCATGGTTTTCTGTGCTCTGGCTGGATCTTTATCTGCTCTTAGTCATTATGTAACTAAAAATCCTGTAACACAATGGAATGGTTATATGCCCATTTCTTACTAGAGAAAATGAGGAGAATGTTTGCTTTGTCTCTGCCCTAACTTAGAAGAAAAGCAGGCTAAGTGGCGAACCTACTCCTCCTTGTTCTTCCTCTCTCTCCTCACCCCCATTTCTCTCTCCCCCCTATATTTCTCCTCACCTGTCCCTCTATTTTTCACACATCCTCAAACTCCGAGATGAGCCTAAGTCATGACCACGAACCCAGGCACCTGCTCCCCTGGATCCCATCTACCTCCCATTTTCCCCAACCCTGACTTTATTCTTGGGGCTTCAGAGCTCAAGAATCAGACTCTGAAGCACTGATTACCATACCCTCTTCCCTAACATCTATCAATTTCCTCAGCTGAAAGAAGATCCATCCTCATCCTCCTGGGAAATATTGATTGGCCAGAGCTCTGGTCACAAGGTCAAGAGTCTGGCACTAGCCCTCAGATGTCTATAGCTACCCCTGAGGGATAAAATATGACTGGGTCTACCTGTTGGCCATAAGCAGCTTTGCTTGCTCTTCCATATGATGTTATTACTTTTTGCTGCCTCCCCAGCTAGGCCTAGAACAAGGTAGAGGAGCTTGTGTCAGGCATGTGTCACACTCCAATGAACTGTGAAAGACTTGAAAAACAAAATAGATTTGAAGTCAGAAGGTTGTTTCAAGTCCAATCTCCACCTCTAGCCAGTTTGGGGGATGATCTGGTAGGTCACTGTGTCTCTGAGACACATAAGTTGAGAGGATATTGTTACACCAAATAATAAATGTGTGTGTGTGTGTGCGTGCACGCACATGCCAGAAAGGGAGGGACCCATGCCAACACTGCTACCCTTTTAGTTTTGGGGTTCCTTTGTCTATAGTGCACTGACAAAGCTTGGACAACTTGGTTTCTCTGGATGCCAGCCACCATCCAGCCCAGCTTTAAGTTCAACAAAACGAAACTGTTGGGAATCACTCCAAGCTGCTCAAGCCTAACTGAAGGATCTCAGATAAGTACATCTATCTTGACAAATTGGTCCAATCTGACACTAGGCAGTTTCCTTCCTAGTTCATCACCTGGTAATTCTTCCAGTGTGGATGTCTTCTCCTGGAGTTCATGCTGTGTTCCCATCACTCTTGGGCATGCTGACACCTGACTTGGCTATGGACCTGGGAGCAAATACAGGCAAGGAGGGCAGCTTCAGTGAGGTAGAAGGAGCTGTTGCACCCTCTCCCCAGCTTCTCAGTCAAGGGAAGGAGCTCCCAGGATACTGGAGAAGGCTTCTTCTTATGGCACAGTGGGACAGGAGATTTGTGGAGTGAGGCGAAGCCACCCTAATTCAGTGAATCCACTTACCTGTCTCCATTCCAACCTCACAGTCCCCCTCTTTCTCAAACATTATTCTTGCTTCACATGAGACCTGTAAAGCTGTAATCATGCTGTGCAATTATTTACTATTTCATCATCAAGATTTTTGACACATGAGGCATCAAGACAATCCATAGACTGTCTTTTCTGCTCACAACTGGTACCCTGACATAATTCATCCTCCCTTTCCAAAGCATTCTGAAGCAAATAGCCCTCCAACCCCAACCTTGCAGTGCTCACATGCTGCATATTATCATATGATCACCAAAGCCACGCCCTTCACAGGCACTTTCTTACAGGCAAATTCAGGTGACTCTGTCAAGCCTTTTGCCACTGTAGGTCATGGATTGTCAGTACTTCGCTTTCCACTGACAGGAAAGCTATTGTTACCTCCAAGCCTAACACCTACCCCAACCAATTCATCTTCAAAGGTCTGTTTCAGGAATTGCTTGTGTTGTCAAATGCAGAATCAGTTAGGAGCAAAACGGAAAACAGCATTGCTCCAGATGGATCAAGCAGGAAGAGCTCATTAAAAACATAGATATTCATAAAACTGTGAGAAGGGCTGGAAGGAATGCACCAGGGGAAGATTGCAGTGGTTCCTGCGACACTGAAGGAAACACACAGCAGCACCAAGGAGCCTCCCTCTACCCAGGCCCCATGGAGTGAAAGAAGAGTTAATTTCCCATTTTTCCTTGTGGTTTTCCTACTGGAAAAATAATGGTAAGAGTAAGCATGTGGGGAAAATATTAAGCTGTTTTAACATTTCATATTCTAAAAAATAGTATCCTATATTTTAGAGAAGCGAAGACCATAGTGGTTGACAGAAATATTGGTCTACTTGGGGTCTCAGGATTAGAAAGTATGGTTTCCAAAAGTCTTAATGTGGTGTTGTGTCATTTACTTATTTGACTTTTGTTTTACCTTAGTTCTTCTCAAGGAAACTTATCCTGGTTCTAGGATGCAGCACCTTCTATAGCCACAAAAAATCCCTTCAGCCTTTCTTCCACTGTGACTGTCACCTTTTCTGGGGAAAAGCTTTTATCTGTGACACTTTCCACTATGGGAACCTGATGTTCCAGAACATTCTTTGCTCATGCATAGGACACGAATTCATGTATTTGAACAAAGGCTCTTGAAGGCTTCCTCAGCCACTGACACCTATATTAATCAAAGTTTAGGAAAACAGAACTAATGATCTGTGCGTGTCTGTGTCTAGCTGTCTATGTGTTTCTGTGTGATGTGTGTGCATCTGTTGATATATATATACACATATCAAGAGAGAGATTTAATAATTGTCTCAAGCAATAGCCATCAAAACTGTGATCCAAACCAGACAGTATCAGGAGACCAGAGGATGAGTCTCAGTATGAGTCCACAGGCCATCTACTAAAGAATCCCTTCTTTGTACCTAGGGCCTCCAGCTGGTTGTTTGAGGCCAAGCCACATTGCTAGTAGTAATCTGTTTTACTCTAAACCTACAGTCCAGTTCTTTACAATTAAATGTTAATATCATCACATTTTTTAAAAATAACATAGAAGTATCTGAAACAGTCTTTGTCATTAGAGCCCTAGTCCAACTGGCAATAAAAGCAGCCACTCTAATACTTGCTCCCAGGAGCGCTTGCGGGGCGCCACGCTACTGGGCCATCTCCTGTCTTCCTGTCCCCCTTCCCGAGGGGTATGGCTTCATCTGCCCTACCTTGCCCTGCACATGCTCAAGGCAAAATCCTGCTGACTCATCTGCTCCCAGCCTTGTGGACTGCTACCAGCCAACCCTGGTGGTGGGTTCAGAAAACAGGGGCAGGGCAAAGGGCAAAGGACGAAATGATCGTCACACGAGCCGCAGTGGTCACAGCTCAGTGACTGATTCTGGCTTCTCTTAACAGGCTTCCTTCTCCCAAAATGTCTTTGTATCAGCATGTGAATCTACAAAGCAGAATTTCTTCCTAAAGAGACCAGGCACACAGGACACAGTGAGAGGCCGCAGTGTTGGAAGAGGAGCGATAACAGCTTCGCTTTGTACCAACCCGGTGATCTTCCTGCCAACTCTCCCTCAGTGAGGAACAAGAGAAACTCTTCGAATCTCCTGAGAGCAATTGCTGAAGCCAGGCTCTGAACCCTGGGGCAGGGACCAGTATACTTCTCACTGCAGCCCAGAGTCTGAGGCTAGAAAGGGATTTTTTTTTAAGAGAAAAAGAGTAAACAGACTTTCAAGACAAAATAATAGGAGAGCAACAATAATTAATACATTTCATATTGTTATCTTCATAGTAGCTACTCAGAGCATAAGACATAGGCATAAAATAGTACCCAAACAATATTAGCACCAATCTTTCTTTTCAATTAATGAAGAAAAACTATATATATATATATATATATATATATATATATATATAATGTGTGTGTGTGTGTGTTCTTTTCCTTTTTTCTTTTTTCCTTTCCCCTTTCTCCCATTCTAGTTCCATTTTCCTTTTGAGGAAGAACAGTTTCTTCTCATTTCACAATATCTATCATACACTTTGGACCTTATTTGCTCTTTAAGTTTCTCCTGCCAGAGAGACAATATGATGTTTACACATATGGTTCTGATTTATTTGACCTACAAGTATGGTCTTGAGTTGCATCCATTTACCTATAAAAGTCTTAAGTTTATCTTTCTTTACAGCCGAGTAGTATTCCACTGTATTAAAAACATCTTTTTATCTATTCTTCAATTGATGAGCACTTAGGTTGTTCTAAGTGTATTACAGTTGAACTGCTATAAACATGGGGGTGCATATATCATTCTGAGATGGTGCTTTTAATTATTCCAGGAAAATGCCCAGGAGGGGAATAGCTGGTTTGTTATTGTTTGATTTCTTGATGATAGCCATTCTTTCTGGAGTGAAATGAAATCTCAGTGTTGTTCTAATTTGCATCTCTCAAATGCCCAATAATGTTGAACATTTTTCATAATATTTAGTTGAAATTTGTATTTCTTCATCTAAGAAGTGCATATTCATCTCAGATGCCCATTTTCAGATTAGGACAGGGCCTGATATTTTTCAATTTTTTGTACGATTTAGATATAAGTCTTTTGCCTGAGAGAAAACTTATTATAATTGCTTCCTACTCTGTGTTTTCTTTTCACTTTGATGGCAATTTCTTTTGTTGTACAAAAGATTTTTAATAATGTGAGATCCCATTTGATTCTTTATAGAACTTTTTGTGGTCTGGGTTTTGTTTATGAACTGTCTGCCTACACCTATGCCTTCAAGATTTCTACCTATTCTCTCTTTCAGCAGATTTAGTGTTTCAATTTCAATATTTAAATCTTTGATCCATTTTGACTATAGTTTATTGCATAGTGAGAGAATTGCATGAATCTAGTTTTACTCTTTGACATGTGGACAGTCAGTTTTTCCAGCACTATTTATTGAAAAGGCTATCTCTCTTCCAGTGAACATGTTTGACTCCTTTGTCAAAGATAAGGTGGCTGAGTGTATTTGGGGTTGTATCTGCATATTCTATTCTGTTCTATGAATCCACAGGCCTGGACTTTTTGCCAATACCATGCTGGTTTTATTATAGCATCTTTGCAGAGGCTGGCTTCTTCCCATGTGTCAGTCTTAAAGCCCTGCACATTAAGAGTATCTGAGTCCCAGATCAATACTTGCAGTCAGAAAGGTCCCATGTTTTACCTCACTCACTGAGGGACTCCCCTGCCCTTCAGCCCTGCCTGAGCACTGACATGCTTCCCCAGACCCTATGCTTGGGCTGAAAGGTCCTTCTGGGGGCCAATTCCATGTCTTGCCTCTCAGACAGACTCAGGATAGGGAGCATGAGCATGAAGCACTCAGCCATATGCCTTCAACCAGTAAGTGACATTGAAAGCAGACAGCTGCTTCTCACTGTGAGGCCAGAGCTGGTGTCCACAGCAGGGGCCAGATGCTCCATCAAAACCCATAACTTCTCTGTGGGAGCTTAGAAACCTCCAAGTTGAGAGTCATTAGCAGGCCAAAAGGGGAAGAAGGAAAGAGAGGCTGGGTGGGAAGCAGTTTGAAGAGCCATCTCCTCGCCATCCAGATTTCTGGATACTTCAAAGATGGAAAGAGCATGTACAGCCCCTCATTACTGGGACAGTCCCCTCTGCCTCTCATCCCCTTGGTAATGCTCCACAAGGTCTCTGAACAGTGGAAGCTTCTGATGAAAGACAGGTGTTTTTTTGGATATGAAATCAGGCCTGGTTCTACCTCCAAGGTAAGGGCTCTACCTCTCATTTGAGCACTAGATACAAGATCCTATCTCAGGAGAAATGTTCCCCCTCGTTTCCACCCTCCAAGCCTTTGTAGCACAAGCCCAACCCTCAGGTGGGCATTCTGGCAATGGCATTGAACTGGCCAAAAGAAAGCTCCTGAAGAGAAAGCATTCCTCTACAGTGCCTGGTGAGTTAACAACAGAGGAAATCCTCAGTCCTTGTTTTCAGACCACTTCTGATTTGTGCTTCTCTTGATGTACTCTCCCTGTGGGTTTCTCCCAAGCACAAGACCAGATATCAGTGGGATGCTTGCTGGAGCTCAGCGTCTAGAGGAGACACAAGCAGGTAGATGGATGCAGATGCATGGGAGCACTCAATGGAAGGGGAGATAGCTTCAGCAGACCCTGTGTGGCTCTCTCTTGTCTGTCCCAAAGGAACAGCCTTTGTCCCATACATACATCAGTGAGCTCAGAGCCCCTGTAAACTCCCTGGTGAGCTCTGGCTCGCTTCATCTCCATCAATCTCCCAGAGGCTGCTGCCCCAAGTGGCTTATTGTTTCTGGTTTTATGTAAAATAAAAATAGACTCTTGCAAATATTCCAGTGTTAGGGTCACTGGTTCACAAGCTTCTCCAGCCCTGGCTGAGGTTCCTCTCTCTGAGCTCACTTGGAGGCTGGCTACCTCGGGTACAGCTGGTTTAATTGACATGGTGGCTTACTTGACATAGCTTGTTCTTCCCTCGGGCCTTTTTGATGGTTCTTGGATATGAAGTTGGTGAGAAATGGATGCCAAGCAGCCAAGCACCTTTGGCAACAGCCAAGGCATAGGCCAGTGGGGCAGAACATAATTCCCCCTGGGGAATGACTCAGTTATCACTCAGGATAGCCACTGCCCTTTCCAGGGCACACTGTGTGGACAGATCTTGCTGTATTTAATGCATTCTCTGTTGCAGTGTTTATGCATATATCCTGCCTTGCCACTGGAGTAGAATCTTCTGGAAAACATGAGCCAAATCTGATTCTGCACCAGAACCTTGCCAGATACACAAGCAACCAACCACTCTCTTACACAAGTTCTACTAAAAGAGCCCTGATGAGAAAGGAAGACTGAAGACTACACACTCGTGTTGTAAAGGCTCGGATGCGCATGCTGAATTGGAGTAGGACATCAGGAGCCATTTGTTTTTTGTTTTGTTTTGTTTTTGTCTTTTTTGAGACAGGGTCTCACTGTGCAGTTCAGGCTGGCCTTAAGCTCATTTTGTATCTCAGGCTGGTCTCGAACTCACAACAATCCTCCTGCCTCAGCCTCCCTAGTGCTGGGATTACAGGCATGCGCCACCACGCCCGGCTCTGGGAGCCATTTGTTGAGCATTGCCATTGTGTCCTCGGCTTGCATTGAGAACTGCTATAAGAAAGAACCATGTTAAAGTGTCTAGTTTATTTAGAAGGAAAGTTGTACAGTATTTGTCCCATTTGGGTGTAAGAGTTTTTTGGGTTTCTTTCTAAGTATCCTGCTCATTGCTGTCTTAGAGTATTATTTCTGATCATATTTCCATGTTTGCCTTAGCTGCTAAGAAAACTGCAAATTATATTCCAGCCCAACTCTCAAAACTACATTGAAAGCCATCCTGAGAACCAACTTCCCTTCTGACACTCCATGAAGATCCCTACTTTCCCTTTGACCCAGCCACTTACCGTTTTATTTCATCACACTCTTTTGCTTAGGGATTATGTGGACTTATTAGATAGCTTTAATATTTTAAATTTATTTTTAAAATAAATTAGGTTTTGCTACAGTAATAATCCCAAAATCTCAGTTAAAGAGTATGAGGATGTAGATGTGCATGTATTTATTACATTTGGTCACTAATTTCTCACATAATATTGCTTGGAGCTGTGCCTCAGCCACCAAGAGTCAATATACAGCCTGACGGAAGCTTCATTTGACATCAACTTCCTTGATCACTGCCGCAAAAGGAAGAGGCCAGGCCCCACCCCTACCCCCTCCAGGTCTGAGACATTACATCCTCTCAGCTTTTACTGGCCTGTTCAAGTCACATGGCCCTGACGTCATACAAAAAACACAGAAAGTACAAAACAACCTTCATCCTTCTGTTATGGCACCAGAATACCTGAAAGATCTGCAAAAGTCAAACCCAACAGCAACAATGAGGAGATAATATACCATCCAAGGGCTGGCTAAATAGCTCAGCAAACTAAAGCACCTGCTTAGGCAGTCGCAGGGAAACAGGGTTCAGTCCCCCATGTGCTGTGCCAGCTGCTCTCCCCACAACCCACCCCAATGCACTGAGATGGTGACAGACCGGGCATGGTGGCATGCACCTGTAATCCCAACACTTGGGAGGCTAAAAACAGAAGGATCATTACAAGTCCAAACTGTAGTGTGACGCTGTGGACCCTGTAATAAAAATACATTTTAAAAAATAATAAATTAAAAACTACAGTCCAAACTGGGGCTCTCCTGAGAATACAAAGAGGTTGAAAAATAATAAAATTTATGTAATTTGTATAATATTCATGTATTGATAAACAAATTGACTTTTTTTAATTTTTATTTTATTAAAGTACCAATATCAATGAGACAGTTTTAGGATACCTTGACAAGCTGGATTTGATAAATTAATCCATTGCAAACTGTTTTCATAATGTTTTGGTATCATTGAGGGTGCATATATGATAATATACCTACAGACATTATTACACCGTATATCTCTTATCAGTAAATTAAGAGAATGCTGTTTATGTATCTTATTTTTTATACCTGAGTTACATCAAAGATTCAATAATTAATACTTTCTACCCTGTTATTTTCCTAGTGGTTGTCCATAGTACTAGAAGCCGACATAATATCCTGTCCAACCACCATTAGTGCAAATCTTGCCTCTCATAGGATTATGTAGAAGCACAGCGTTATCTATTCCAGCTGTACTGTCCATTCACACACATCATGATTCTTCCTTTCTATACCCCTTCCTTTGTCTACACCTGTCGAACATGGGCACTCCACTGTCTTTCAACCAATTTAGGTCCCTGAACTCAACGACACAACCCAACACAGTCCAGCATTCCACAACAATAGTGAGTTATCTGAAGAAGTTGTCGACCATAGCCATTTACAGCTCAACTTATTATTATGGCCCCGCGGTGTATACCTCATTTTTATACTTTTCTGCTGGATGGTTAAGAACAAATTGACTTTATTTATGAGACACAAAATTGTCCTGTTCAAAAACTAATTGCAAAATTAAAGTTACTTTTTAAATTATAATAAATATATGTGCACATCAAATTAAAAATCTCATGTTGATAACCTGAACATAAAAAGTAATGTAAACATAGCTTATTCTTATGCAAATGCATATATTTTCATCAGTTTCTTAGATGCATTGCTTTCAATTATTTCAGGACTACTTTTCTAAAGAACACAGGGTTTTCAGTCTCACCTTAAAATTTTAGATGCTTCCATACAACTGCCTGAATTTTTTTTTTCAGAGTTGCATGTTACTCATAAATTTGAAGCTATTGATTCTTCACTCAGCTCTGCTTCATTAAGCACAATTTTTTAGAGACGGGACTAGCTCAGCCCACACTGAGGGAAGGGCTAGTGTTGCATGTGATGCCAGGGATCATACTGCCGTCCGCCGCACCTGCCTAAGCTTGCCTAAGTAGGCTCTTTAGACCACTGAGCTGCCTTGCTGGCCCATGGAGCATAAATTTTCAACTAAGAAAACATGCTGCCTCCTGGTGCTGAGAAAACTAGCAAAAAAATTGGAGAAAATTCAGTTAAGTTAAGGGTATTGTCAATTTTAATTATTTTTGTATTAAAACAAATAAATATTTTGTTTCAAATATTTTCAGATGCTTTCTTTTTGCCCCAGAGTAGTTTTATTTGACAAAATACACCAAATAGATTGGTTCTTTTTTTGAGTCTTTTAAATAGTTCACCAGTTTTAGATGCTCATAATCACAGGCTTATTCAACTGCCTTCCAGCGCAGTGCATTACATAAATTTCCTTATCATACGAGCACCTCCCCAAGATTCTTCCTATGAACCCAAACAGGAATAGTAAATTTACCTTGTCCACCCTGGAATTTCTCACTATTTAATTTTTTCAGCTCCTCTCTTCCTTTTGTAGAGATAATTTTCCATATCTTCCTATCTGTAGGCTTTGTTCACAATCATAATTCACTAAAAGATTTAAAAACTGATGCCTGGGGGTGTCATTCATTTAATTTTTATTAAATATTCCTAGTTGGTTTTGCACAAAAATTAACCAAAGCTCTGAGAATTTGTTTACACAGAAGCTCAGTGTTTTAGGATGATAACATTAATTCACAAAGTAACTCTTTAAAAACCTCAAGATTCCTAAAACCTAACTGATGACAAATAAAGTCTACAGTGTCATGCTGAAGTATTATTCCACCCTCAAAATCGGATTTGTAACAAAATTTTTGCTGTTCAGTCTTCTGAATATATAATAAATTGCTAAATGTTTGTGGTTACAGTTTTCAATACAACCAATATTTAAAAGAAAAATAAGCAACTTGTTTGGAAACAGTTATTCACTATGTGCGCACCCACCCAATTCCAAGTACATTCCTTCTCTATAAACATGTTAATTTAGTAAGAAAATTATTTGGTCTATAACACTGTGTTCCCCAAAAATTTGTATTTTTATTGTCACTGAAAATTCCTTAATGTTCAATTACTTAACAAGTTGAATTACAATCATTTTGGCAGTTTGACCTTTGACAGAATGAACTTACAAAAGCATTAGTTCGGTTCCATGCATTGGACAAGGCTTGTAATTATCTTAATGGATATTCTATTTGAAGAATCCTATGACACTGATTGAATGTTGGCCTCATGTGACTGCTTGGGAAATTATTTTCCTCTCAAGAGCCAACACGTCTGTTGCTATCACTTCACTCTCTATCCATATCCAGGAAAATTTGGAATTGAACACAAGTGAAATTAACATGGAAGAACAGTCATTGAGAGTAAATGAGTCATAAAATTATATGTAAACATCATTTGCAGCTATTCATCTAATTAGCTATGGGCAGCGACTTAAAATAACCATAAATATTTGAGATGCTGATGCCTCTTCAATGGATTTGTGTCTTCTAGTTCCCACATGGTTGAAGGTATTACACAAGATCAACAAACATTTTTGCAAGTTCCACATTAATCATTAGCTTTCCTGGAAAATACAATAAGCAGTTCCTGACTTTGTTTTTAAGCATGCATTTTCAGGTTGTTCAGGTAATGTAAAGGATACCCTACAGTCTCTTTAACAAGCATTCATAAAGAATAAGGACTAACACCAAAAACAAATGAAGTCCTCTTGGTGCAAGTATCCAGATTTCTTCTTATACACAGCATAACAGGAGTGTTCGTTCTCGGTTTTCTACACATATATGCAACATAGGACTTCCCTCAATTTCAGGGAGCCCCACTTATCTGAGGCCTGCCTGATTCAACCTGTTGCATAGGCTGAGGAACTTGTTGGAGCCTCATGTACCAGAAGAATTCCCACCATCACTGCCCAAGACCTGAGCCCAGGCATATTTCATTGTGCTAGCAAGATGTAATATTCTAAAGATACTCCCCGCTCCTGGATAGGAAGAACCAACATTGTGAAAATGCCCATACTGCCAAAATTGTTATATGGACTCAATACAATCCTGATTAAAATACCTTTAATATACCTCATAGATCTAGAGAAAACATTCCTAAAATTCATCTAGAACCAGAAAAAAAGCTTGAATAGCAAAAGTAATCCTAGGCAACAAAGGAAAGGCAGATAGCATCACAATCCTTGACTTGAAATTATGACACAAAGCCACTGTGATAAAATCAGTATGGTGTTGTTCAAATACAGTCTTGAGGATCAATGGAACATATGAGATGTTGACACAACTATAAATACTCTCATCCACCTTATCTTTGAAAATGGTGTCAAACATGTTCACTGGAAGAAAGAAAACCACTTTAACAAATGGTGCTGGAAAATTGGCTTTCAGCATGCAGATCCATGTCTATCACCATGCACTAAACTACAGTCAAAATGGATCAAAGATTTAAATATTAAAACAGAAACACTAGATCTTCTAAACAAAAAACTGCAAAGAAAACTTAAAGACAGTGATAGGTAGAGAATTCATGAAAAAACAGAACTGCAAGAGAATTACCTGAAAGAATCAACAACTGGGATCTCATCTTTTGCAAAGTTTCTGCGTGTCAAAAGAAATCATTAACAGAGTAAAAAGAACACCACAAATTCAGAGAAAAATTATAGCCAACTGTCCCTCTGACAAAGGACTTCTATCTAAAGCATATAAAGATTTTTTTTAAAATTATGCCCTAAAAATTCAAAAACCCAATCCAAAAATGGGCTTCTGAAATTAATATACACCTCTCATATAAAAAATGCAAAAATAAATAAATAAATGCAAATGGCAAATAAATATATGAAGAAATGTTCAACATTATTGGTCATTCAAGAAATGCAGATTAAAACAACACAGATTCCATCTCACTCAAGAAAGAATGGCTATCATCAAGAAGCCAACCAATAACAAATGCTAGAGGGCCTTTGTGGATAATGGAATCCTTCTTCACTGTTGGTAGGAGGGTAGACTGATACAACCACTATGGAAATCACTGTGGAGATTTCTCAGAAAGCTAGAATTGGAGGTCCCATTCAACCCTGCTATTCTCTTCCTGAGTATTTCTCTAAATGAACTGAAAACATACCACAGTGGTATAAGTGCACCCATGTTTACAGCAGTGAACTTTGTCGTAGCTTAATCTTGAAAATAATCTAAATGCCCATCAACTCAGGAATGGACAAAAAGGATGTAGTATTTTTAGACAATGGGGTTTACTCAACTACAAAAAAGGATAAATTTGAAGCTTTTGTATGTAAATGGATGCAACTACAGACCACACTCATAAGTGAAACAAATCAGACCTCTACATACAAACAATATATTGCCTCACTAGGGTAAGAATCTAAAAAAGTAAATAAAACCTGAAAGGTACAATAGAAACTGTGAAAGAGAAATAAACTGTTCAAAAGGAAAGAAAAACTAGGATGAGAAAAAAGTCAGGAGAGGAAGGAAGGAGGGGAAGATATATTCATGTGTGATTGTAGGATGGCTTGGATAATTCTACTGCTGATTTCTGCTAGTGTGCAGAGGGGAGAAGATGATGTTTAATTTTTTTTCTTTTCTTTTTTAATTTCTTAGAACCTTTTAAACCAATTTTACATACGTATGTCTGGTAATCTGAACAACTAATTTGAAGACAACATTATGCAAGCAAGACAGCAACCACTGTCAAATTCCTATTGTTTTATTCAATGAAATTCTGGATTGTTTCTAATATTTGGGGGATTTTTTACTATTTTGCATTCTTTTTAAATAATAATGTTTTTTTTTTTATTTGGAAGCAGATACTTTATTAACTGACCAAATCATAAAGCACCATGGTGGATACCTTAGTTCATCTTCTAATAAGCCTGTTGATCTGGTCTTCCCTGTTTCCAGCATCTCCACCTTCCACAAAATGCGTGGTCTTTTTCTTCATTCCACCTCATGGAGATGATAACTTGAACAGCCACAGGAAGTTATTTGCCTCTTTGAAGCATTTTCCAACAGTACAGATCTTAGGTCAGATCCCCCATGCAGATGATGCCATATTTACCAAGAGATCGAGCAATCAATGAAGCATCTGGCAAGGCAATTCGTTTCTTACTGATTTTGCCATAGCCACGCTTGTATATCAGTTCATTCACTGACTTCAGGCTTGGGTGCCCCCATGCAATGTATGGCTCCCCAGTCCTCAGCAAGTTAACTGAAGCCTTGTTGAGCTTAACAGAGGTACCATTGGAGATGTGGTGAAGGCGAAGAAGCTGCAACGCCTTGTGGACCTTTGAGCTCACAACATTGGTACCCTGATCCAGATGACAAATGCCAGTTTGGGCTCTGCAGGGACATAGACATTGCCAGCTTTTCTCACCATCCTAGCCATTCAGACCTCAGTTCTGTACATCTGTCTGTACGCCTTCTGATGGTGCCTGGCTTTTTCATAGATGAGCTTCCCCCTCACCTTGTGAAGCATCTTCTGGGAAAACTTCTTTCTTAGATGCCTTATCTCAAACTCTGCAAAATATCTTCACTTTTTCTTGAGGGTTTCTGGCACAACAGGAACCTTCTTTTTCTTTTCTTCTACACCTTCCATGATTCCAGCTGGAAAAGAGTAATAATACATTTAAAATGATGTCATGTCCTTAACAAATAAATGTCACTTCTGTCTGGAAAAGGACCAGGTAATTACAACTATTCTAGAGTAAGGATCCTGAATTTTATGATAATTTGTACATGATTTTTACTAAGTTTGTTGGTACAGTTTATATATACATATTGCTCACAGTCATCATAAGAAATTTGACTTGAGACATTATAACTAAATGGATAGACTTTCAAATCATACCCCTAAGTGAAATAAATCAGATATACTTTGAAATATTGTGTGGTATGAAAAACTGAAAATGTAAACAAGCTTGTACATCATTAGTTCCAAGTATAAATTAATATATTACAGAATGCACCTTGCTGTCCCGGGGGCAACCCTCAAAATAATAATGCAAGACATATATATAAAAATCTAACAGAAAAATCAAAATAGAATACTTACAAAATCAAACAAAAATCTGATTCACTGAAACTTAAAAAGGAAAGGAATAAAAACACTAGATGGGAAAAACACAAAACAAGTGGGGAAGTGGCAGACCTTGATCCTACTGTATCTCTTGGAGGCCTCTTCTACCTCCTTATAGTCCCTAGGCCAATAGATTAGGCCCCTTCTTCAGTTACAGATGTACAAGAGGCCAGGAATTATGCAGATTGACATGTGCTTTAAAAAGGGAAGGAAACCACCTTGGAAATGTTATTCCCCTTGCTACAGAACCAAACGGGATCTGTACCAGAAGTCATGGACTAAAAATAATGTCTGGTACTCTAACTGTTCTTACCAGGATATAAAGAGGTGTGTTGAGTGTTTCATAAATACACTAATATAGATCCATCATCCATGGAGGGAGAGGCATTAGTGGGACATCATTACATCTGTCAGTCAGCCCCAAGTATTTGACATAAACTACACAAACTTCAGATGGGGCCATAGCACCTATGCCCCGATTGCTGGACATAGCCTGTTCTGTGGTCAACAATCAGGACCCACAGGAGAGAGGATATAGAAAGGCAAGAATTATGGCTGTTGCAATTGGTAGTATTTTAAACCCACGCAGGTTATCTAAGGAAAAACTATTCCTAAGGGACCACTAAGGAAAGGGTCCTTATTTCAGTATAAGAAGACTGGATGCTGGGCACAAGTTTCTACCAAGCCTCCGCCTGAGCCCTGCTTTAAATGTGAGGCAGCAGATGTGCCTGACTCGTGGCACTGGAGATCTGATAGTCCTGGCCTCCAGAGAGGGTAAGTCCAGCCAAAACCCGCACTTCCTACTTGATAGCTGAAAAGGCCCAGGGGGACTGCAATGCCCCTCTCCACAAACATCACCCAGGATCCCTGAGTAAACTTAGGCATCAAGTTTGAGCCAATCCAAATACCTACTGATACAGGGGCAGCTCACTCTGTTTTGATTTCCTTCTCTAGAAAATTCTCTAGATCTATAGCCATAGTTGGGTTCTACAAGGCCCCTAGGCAAAGATTCTTTAGTCTGACTCTCACATGTTACTTTGAAAGCAAAATGCTTAAGCATGAGTTTCTAATTGTCCCATAGTGTCTGGCTAAGAGATTTGTGAGCTAAATTGGAAGCAATTATCGAATTCCTGCTAAGGCCAAAATGGATTTTACTTGTTGGGATTATACCAATTCTCCCTCACCAAACTGGATAGTACAATGCATAGTACAATGAAATACCTGGTGGAGCAAATTATGCTCTGCCAGTGGTTACAAGACTACTGGTTTCAAAACTGAAAGCAATATCCAATCAAAGAGACACATAAAGGCCTCCAGTCATTCAGACAAGTTCCTCAAATGCAGGCATTCTAGCTGGAGACAGGAAAAGGAGTGTTGTGGGACTGTCCTGCTACAATGCTGTATATGGTTAGATTTCTAAACTTATGTGTAAACATATATAATTGTTTATTTCTGTTTTTAAAATATATTTAACTTTTTAAATTTTGTGTGTTATATTTTGTATGGATTTTAAGTTTAGCATATGAATACTTGATGAAAAATACCTGTTCCATGTTAGCCTAAGACGTTTGATATTCAGACAGATATCAGTGAGGATAAACTCAACAGTGGAGGATGCACATTAATAACAGTAAGATTCTCTTCTGGAGTGTTAACAACCTCAGTTTGCAAACCAAAAGTTAGAGAAAAAGGAGGACCGCAATGACAGCCAACACTTTGGCCCTAACTTTTCAAGGTCAATTAAGACTCAGGATATATGAGAACCTGGACTGTAACATCACGTAACTCAATTATATCCCAAATTTTCTGATCAAAGAGATTATGGGGCCAAAGAGGAAAGTGATTGATGATGTAGAGTGTGCCGAAGGAGAGTCACATGAAGAGAAAACATTCTCTCAGGCTTTCACAGAAAGCAAATTGGTCAAGCAATGGCCGTGACTCATCCAAATGGCTGACACAAAGGATTTACAAACTGCAGTACAGGGTCTCAGGATAAATCCTGAATGGATTTGACTGACCTTAATCAGATAAAAAAAGAAAAAAAAGCTACAATTCTTGTTACATAGGTCTTGCTTTATCTTGGTCTTAACCATCCAGCAGAAAAGTATAAAAAGGGAAGTATAAGAAATAAAGCCATATTATTATGCTGAGCTGTAAAAGACTCAAGTCAACAGTTTTTGACATTGTCAGACATATGGAAAACCCAATACTATTATGGACTACTGGACTATTTTGGAATATTTTGCTGAATTCACACACTTATGATATTTAAATGGCAAAACTAAACAAAAAAAAAAAGAGATACAATTGGATGACCATTTTGTATCTGTATATTCAAAATAGTTAAGATATATATATAGCTTCATTCTCTTAATTCAATGAATAGAGGGATCTGTGCTAATAGTGTTTATAAATATAATACCATGTCTGCATCTTGTACAACAAATAACCACTAAGAAAAGAATATGCAATGTATTGATTATTGAAACTGTCCTACTAATTTGTTTTAAAACTGTCTCATTGCTATTTGTTTCTCAAGAAAATTATGGAAAAATATGTAAAAATAAATGCAGGCCTTCTAAAGCCTTATCTATCCCATTACAATCCACCCACTCTCTGGAGTTACTTTGGATTAATAGGGGAATGGCTCACTAAGTATATCATACTCATAGATACCCCTTAGGTTATTACAAAAATTTGTACTACTGTTAACCCTACTTCTCTGAAACTTATAGGCCCAGATGTTAGCCAGTCTTGAGCACAAGTTATCTCTCAGAAATATGCAAATAAGGCAGAATGTTAGTGACCTGCCCCCCAGGACTCTGAACAGGTGGGGTTCACTGATTATAGTGACTTTGCTCAAGGACATCTAAATGCAGGTTATGCAGTTGCTAGCTCACAACAGGTCATTAAGTCTAGGCCTCTTCCTCCAGGAACCTCTACTAAAAACTTAGAAGAAGCACCTGCTGACCAGTTGTTGTGATTTGTGTCTAGTTGTTCCCTCAAAGCCTCATGCAGCAACCGGCATATCATGAGAAGCAGCAGCTATTCAGAAGACCAGAATGACAGGCACTCCCAGCCTGAACCTACTACTGCAAATTGTCATCTTCAGTGCAGTTGCTTAGTTCACAGGTATCAGCATATATAGTTAGTCAGGGTGAGAATCCTTCCAATTAACTGCTGGATTCTAAAATCTTCTGAAGATTCTGAGGATCACTGCCTTCCCATCTTGTTCATATAACTGTATTGCTTTGCCTCTGTCATGTTTCCTAGCTCTTCTCCTTGCTCTCTCTTCATTGTCTAGTCTTCAAGTTCTTGCTTTCCTTTTAAGTGTGTTATACCTTTCTATTTATATTTCTTCTTTTGAGTTATTATACTAGGGAAACTATACAATATTTACACATGTGTCAGGTTTATTTCATTGATGAGTATATGTTCAAATGACATCCACTTAAATATGAAGGTTTTGAGTTTATCATTCTTTATGGCTGAGTAATATTCCATTGTATAAAAATACCACAGCTTTTTCATCCATTCCTCAGGTGATGGGCATCTTGGTTGTTTCCAAGATTTGACTATCACAAATTGTGCTTCTATAAACATAGACACACATATATCACTATGATATGATGTTTTCAGTTCCTTCAGTAAAATGCCCAGTAGGGGGATAGCTGGCTTGAATGGGATTTCCAGTCCTAGTTTCTTAAGGAGACTCCACACAGATTTCCATAACGGTTGCACCAGTCTACATTCCCACCAGCAGTGGAGAAGTGTTCCCTTTTCCCCACATCCTCTCCAACATTTGTTGTTGGTTGATTTCCTTATGATTGCCATGCTTTCTGGGGTGAGATGGTATCTCAGTGTTGTTTTTATTTGCATTTCTTGGGTGACTAGTGATGTGGAGCATTTTTTCATATATTTATTCACTTCTTTAATTTTGTCCTCTGAGAAGTGTGTATTTATCTCAGATGCCCTTTTCTGGATTGGGTTTTTAAATTTAAGGTCTCTGTTGTATTTTAGTTCTTTATAAATTCTAGAGAGTAGACCTTTGTCTGAGTGCTTATTAGTTAAGGAGTTTTCAAAATTTGTGGGTTTTCTTTTCACTTTGTTGATAATTTCTTTTGATGTGCAAAAACTTCTCAATAAGAGTTGGTCCCAGTTATTAATTCTTTCAAGTGTTTCCCATGCAATTTCATGTTTGTTCATGAACTCTTTGCCTACTACCCCTATGTCTTCAACAGTTCCTCCTACTTTCTCTTCCAGGATATTTAGTGTTCCTGTTTTAATGTTTAGATTTTTAATCCATTTTAACTTTAGTTTAGTGGATAGTGACAGATATGGGACAATTTGGAAATATTTTGCTGAATTCACATACCTATAATATTTAATTGACAAAACTGAACAAAAAAGGGGATACAAATGAATGACCATTTTGTATTTGTATATTCAAAATAGTTAAGATAGATATACAGCTACATTCTCTTAATTCAGTGAGTAGAGAGACCTGTTCTAATAGTGTTTGTAAATAGAATATCATATCTGCATCTTGTAAAATAATTAACCACTAAGAAAACCATATGCAATGTATTAATTATTGAAACTGTCATACTAATTTGATTTTTTAAAAAAGCCTCATGCAGTCATGGGGCAGCTCCTGGAATTTGTGATTGATTCTTGATCCAATGCTGGGCTTGCAGATGTTAATGCTGCACCCTGAACCTGGGGTGGGTCATCTACATTATAATGTAAGAGAGGGGAAAGAACATAGCTGCAGGAGCCACCACCAGTGTCCGCTCTGAGCCAAGTGCCACTCTGCCTTGGAGCCAACTGAATATTGCCTGAAACGTCCACTAACTGTGAGCTAAATAAACTTCGCCTTCCTTCATGTTGGGTGGCAGGTATTTGTGCCAGCAGTGAGAGAAAAGCAACTGAGACACCAGTTAAGCCCAAAATGGTAAGGCCCTTCTCAACAATCCTTAAACTCACTGCAGTAAAGGTGGCAGAGACAGAAAACAACGACCTAAACGAACAAAAACTGAGTGAATAGTTTATGCCAGATAAGATAGACTTAAAGACAAGATTACTAGCAGAGATAAGAAGAAAAGTTCTGCAATAATAAAGCGTTCAGCACCATACAACACAGCCAAGTGTACCTGCAGGCAATAACAAAGCTTTAAAACAAATAAACCTAGACTTAACATAACTAAAAGGAACAATTGACAAATCCATATACAGAATTGGGTATTTTGTTACCCTCCCCCAATTAATGATAGAACTACTAAACTCAGCACTAATGTAAAAAAGCTAAGTGCACTATTAAATACCTTGCCCAAGTTGACACCGATGACCGTAGACCACATATTCTTTTCAAATTTCATTTTGAACATTTACTATATGCTTGGCCATTAATTTCAAAATATCATAGAGTATGTTCTGTGACCACAACAAAATTAAATTATGTCAGTAATAATTTGAAAGCTAGAATCCTCTCCCCCCCCCAAAAAAATGGTAAATTAAAAAAATACTAAATAAATTTCAAGGAGCTGAGAAAGAAAATCAGAAAAACTTTGAAATCGATGAAAGTGAAAGTACAACATACCAAAACTTGCCAAATACAGGCAAAGAGTATGAAAGGAAATGTTGCTGTTTTACATGTTTGCATTAGAAAGGAAGAAAGATGTAGAATCAGTGATAGAAGATTTCACCTTACATGAGAAGAGAAAATTTAACCCAAATGAAACAGAAGGGTCAAAATAAAAATAAAAGTAGAGCCAGAAAATAATCAAATAGAAAAGCAACACCAAAATACTATTTTTGAGAAGATAAATGTAATTAATAAACATCTCACAGGAAAGAGAAAAAAAATTGACATAAGAACTAAAAGAAGAGACACCACTCCAGATCTTACAAAAACCCCAATGGAATATTATGCACAGTGTTCTGTTAACAAATTCTCAAACTTAGGTGAAATAAACAATTTCTTTGAAAACACAAGTTGTCAAAATGACACAGATGAAATAGAAAATGTTTGTCAAAGATTTGAGTTTATCAGAAATGTTCTGAGAAACAAAAACTTCAAGTTTGAATGATTTCCCTCATGAATTCTAATGTTAATGAAGAAATGACATCAAGAGAAAACTCATTTGGGTCTCCCTTCTGTTCCTCTCTTGGACAGAAGCTTTCTTTCTTCCCAATAAATATGTTCTGCTCTTAACCTCAAAAAGAAAGAAAGAAGGATGGAAGGACAGAATGAAGGAAGGATGGAAGGAAGGAAGGAAGAGCATCAATCATAGAAAAACTTTTTTAGCAAATAGAGAAATATTTTCCAACTCCTTTATTGAGTTCAGCATGCTCTGATATACCAAAGCTTATTTACAAAAAAAAGGCATAATTTCTCCATGAACTCAAGTACCAAAGTCCCTAGCAAAATATTAGTAAATGCAATTCATTTATATATTTAAAAATAGTCCATCTTGAACTGATGGACTTATTGTAGAAATGTAACATTAACTTGGTTAAACTGGTCAAGCATTGGCCGTAACTCATCCACATGGATGACACAGACAAAGGAACTACAGAATAATGTACAGGACTACAAGATAAACCCTGAGAGGACTTTCACTGACCACATAGGAAATATAAAGTTCATGTGTTGGTATATAAGTCTTGATCTATCTAGGTCTTAACCATCCAGCAGAAAAGTATAAAAATGAAGTATACATCGTGAGCCCATAATATTAAGCTGAGCTGTAAATGGCTATGGTCCATTTATGGACAATTTCTTTGAATAACTCACTATGGTTGTAGAATGCTGGACTGTGTTGGATTGTGGTGTCGAGTTCAAGCACCTAAGTTAGTTGAATGACAATGGAGTGCCCACCTTTGACAGGTGTAGACAAAGGAAGGGGTGTAGAAAGAAAAAATCATGATGTGTGTGTATAGACAGTAAGTTGGGATAATAATGCTGTGCTTCTACATAATTCTATGAGAGGCAAGATCTGCACTAATGGTGGTTGGACAGGATATTATGTTAGCTTCTAGTACTATGGTCATCCACTAGAAAAATAATTATTGAATTTTTGATAGAGCCGGGTGTGGTGGCGCAGGCCTGTAATCCCAGCACTAGGGAGGCTGAGACAGGAGGATTGTTGTGAGTTCGAGGCCAGCCTGAGCTACAAAGTGAGCTTAAGGCCAGTCTGAACTGCACAGTGAGACCCTGTCTCAAAAAGACAAAAAAAAAAAAAAAAAATGAATTTTTGATAGAATTCAGGTATAAAAAATAAGATAAGTAAGCAGCTACACTCTTAATTCACTGATAAGAGATATCTGCTAAAATAATATCTGTAAATATAATATCATGTATACACCTTGTACAATACCAAAACATTATGAAAACAGTTTGCAATGTATTAATTTATCGAATCTGTATGGTTAAGGTGTCTTGAAACTGTCTGATTGACATTTGTAGTTCAATAAAATAAAAAATAAAATAAAATAAAATGGGTAAAAATCAAAAAACTTGTTCAGTGAAATTTATTTTTAAGGGGAATACAAAACAGTATTAAAAAAATTACAAATGGTACAGAATTTCACTAAACAGAATAATATGAATTCAATAGTATTTGTCATATTGCATAGTGTCATCTTCAAATTAGCTGTTCAGATTACCAGATGTATGCAAAATTGGAAAAAGAAAGAAAAAATTTATAAGAAATTAAGAAAAAAGAAAAGAGGGATAAAAATAAAAAAACAAAAGCAAAGAAATTAAGTGTTAACTCTTTTCCATACACCAGCAGAAATCCACAATACAGTTGTCCAAACCATAGTGCTTACATACATAGACATATCTCTTTCCCCCACTCCCTCTCCTGTCCTTCTCCTCATCTCAGTAATTCTTTCCTTTTGAACAGGTTTGTTCCCTTTTCACAATATCTATTGTACCTTTCCAATTTTATTTACCCTTTCAGGTTCTTACATTAAGACGACAATATGATGTTTGCACATGTGGGTCTGATTTATTTCACTTCAGAGAATGATCTATAGTTGCATCCATTTACCAAAAAGCCTCAAATTTATCCTTTTTATAGCTGAATAATACTCCATTGCATAAAAATACCGCATTAAATGACTAAATACCACAGCTAAATCAGATCCATATTCTCTGACAGAACCTACATGCATGTAATGCTTTCTCCATTCCAGAATCAGTACTGTAAGCTCTGAGGAGAATCAGAGGTCATTGAATGTCTTCTGGTGACCCAGTGTCTCTGTTGCCTACTTTCCCCCTGCTCAACCATTTCCCTTTGACTCCAGAGGCTTCCCTGAGACATTGTGGAAGCTATTTGTGTGTTCATCCCTTTCCACAGCTCTTGATTTCTAAGAATGACATCTATCTGAGGGTTGATGTTAGCATGGAAACTTGAGGCTCTGACTTCTTGCATTGGTTTGGATAATTCTTAAAAGAACTGACATGCAGCAAAGGTTGAGTCTGCACTGGATGAGTGACCCATTAAAGTGTCTCTCCAGTTAGTGACAGAATTGTTCTGACAGAAAGTCCAGAAAGACAGAAGGATAGGAAGGCAGATGCAGACAGACTAGCCAGGAGAGGGCCTGGGCAGGGCTCTGCCAGCTGTGGGTCTTGTTCCAGTCGAGCCCAACTGCAGTGGCCGGGGCTGTCATCTGTGAATAGATCCAGCTCTCTATGGACAAAGCCCAGTGGTTGCCAAACCTCAAAGCCCTCCAAGAACACTGTGGCCAGAGCTTGAAAAGATGACTTCAGCAGCAGAGGGTAGAGCCAAGAACCAAAATACTTTGTCTTCTGCTATTTATTTTTAAATCATGACTATGTGATCCCTCTTTCTTCAAGGACATCTAACATATAGTAACACTGTACAGAGACTTTGGGGGCCTGGCCATTGGCATGAGCACAGAGAGGATGTCAGGCAGGTGCTGGGAACAGGATATCCAGGGCAGATGTTCAAAGGGCTGACCACATTTGGCTAGACTTGCTGCTCAAAAAGTGTATCTTGATCCAAGGCCATGGTCATCTGGGAACAGTCATGGGGCTCATGGTTCTCCACCATGAAGAATAGTGCTTACCTGCTACCACCTGAAGAGAAAGCTATGGAAGTTCAAGCAAGATCGGAGTCCTCCTTCCCCTGATCTTCTAGACCCATACATATTCAACCTAAATCCCAGCCCTTTGGGGGATCATAGCTTCAAAAAACATCACCCACTATCATTCCCTGTCACTGCCACCTACCAGTCTCATGGACATTCTCCTCATTATCAAACACTGCAGTGTCTGGCTACCAATGAAGTTCCTAGGTAAACTCAATGTCTATGAGTACAGCCCAGGGAGGACCCAGAGATGACCTTCACTCCCTCTTTACCCTAACCATTGCCTTATTGCTGCACACCAGACCTTGTCTTCATCTGCTCTCTTTCATGTCTCAGCAGCCTTTTAGCCATTGGTTAAGAATATTTTCAAGGAAGGGGAAGCAACCAAAGCAAGCAAAAAGGAACAGTGAAGTGGAGGCAATCTCAACCCATTGAACTTTCCACTACCCTCACGCCCTTCATAATGTTCTTCCCATGTCTGAATGAAATATATTCAAAAGCCACTTCCAAGGGCCAGTGAGATATCTCAGCAGACTAAGCATCTGCTTAGGCAAGCTCAGAGACCTGGGTTCAATCCCCAACACCACATGCTGCACTGGCTCTGCCCCCAGGCATGCTAAGTGGACACCCAGTCCAGGTGTGTTGGCACATGCCTGTAATGCCAACACTAGGAAAGCTGAAAACAGGAGAATTACTATGAGTCTGAGCTGTGTAGTGAGACCCTGTACCAAATACATAAAAAGACACTTCCAAGTCCCCATCCATGCTGACATAATGGGCTATACTTTTCTTCTTAAAACTCTTAGGAACACTGTGGCATCTTCCACCTCCCTTTTGCATTCTATCTATTGAAGTGCTCCGACTCCTCCTCCACTGTGACCTCACCATGCTCACCCCATCTCCTATGTGTTGGAGAACTAAGAAATCAAGAACTTCTTAAAACTTTCCTCTTCTCTCTTCAAACCTTGGTCTTACAACCCCTCTGTCAAAAAGACTCAAGTCAATATTTGCCTAAATACCTATTGCAGTCTATTTTTTCTTACTATAACTGATACTACAGACTGGATTATTTCCCTAAAAAGTACCCTATTTATCTCACAGTTTGGAAGCATGATACTGACTTCTGTTTGCCACCATTTAGGTTCAAGGCATAGTGGAAGGTATCACATGATGAGATAGAGGAAACTTGCTAGTACAGGTCTCTTCCCCTTATAAAGCCACTAATGAAATGGTGGAGTTCCACTCTCAGTACTTCTTCTAATCCAAACTGATCCTTCAAGGATCACACTACAAATATCTTCAGCACATAATTTTGAATTTAAGTTTCCAATATATGAATTCTCAGGCACACCCAAACCATAGCAGAATCTTCAGTTAATATGTCTCCCCAGAAAAATTGTTCAACTACTCAGCACTCCACTCACATAACCCACCTACCATGTCCAGATACCCATCATGTCTCCTTTCTCCAGCACACACCTGATGTTGATTCATATCAGGTCCTTCAGCCTCTGGTGTGTATTCATCAGACTTCCATCACAGACCCACTGGACTCCTGATATATATTTGCATGAAACACGGCATAGAGCTCCAGACCTTGGACTGAATCCTTCAGTCTCTAGTGTACAGATGCCCTCTGCACACTTCTTCATCTGACTCTGTGGCTGACCATTGTAAGCCAATCTTGTAATTTCCTGTACATTTGTACATCTTGTGTTATATCTATTCCTCTAGCAAAACCATGACTGATACAATAGGTCTTAGAATAAAGCCCAAAATGTTCTTACTGTGTCTTTTATAAGGCCCAGTATGATCTGGTTCCTCTCTGCTTTTCCAACATCTTCTTTTAATAATCATCACTTTTCAATGACCAGCAGCTCCTTCCAGGCTCCAGTTACACTAAACTTGGGACACTTCAAGTAATCACCATTATTTCCTGCAGTAAGTCTCTCCAGGGCCCCCTGAGTTTGGGTTTGATGCTTCTATCGACATTTATTATGTGGCTTCAAGACCCTCAGCTCATTTCTCTTCATTGTTGACTTCCATACTAGAATTTCTGCATACTAGAAAGACTCATGACACAGTTTCCCAACCCCTTTCCAGCTGGGACCCTCTTTCCCTAAGTCCACCAGTCTCACTTGTGCATGCCCAGGTTCTGCTCCAAGATGACCCTTCACTTTCTCCATTAGGACCAGAATGTCCATAAAGATGCAGAATTGTCCAGCACCACACACACACACACACACACACACACATCCCACAGAAGAGGAAACAGATTCAAAGATGCTTTGAAACAAAAAAAAAACCTTAAAAAGTTATAGTTGAATCAATGCAACAATCAAATCTATTCAAACAGTTTTTCTTTCTACCAGCAAGCCCATGAGCACTATTACAAGAGACCCTGTAAGAGAATGAGTCATTAAGTGTTTTGACTTCAAGAGTACTAAAGCCCTATTGTAGCAGGAACCTAGAAGAACTACAGCTGCCGATCCTCTCTGGTGTTGATGTGGTTCAGTATTGGAATTAAATAAAAAGCATAGGCCAGTCCAGAAAATGAAACTTTCTAGCCAGCCTTGAAGTTTCATGACCATAAAGCCCCTCCCACAGTATCTGAGAGACTCCCTCAGCCCATCAGGTGCACAGAAATACAGATTTAGTCACAGGAACCAAGTGGATCCTACTGTGGCCACAGATGCTGGATCACCCAAAGAGAAAGTGGAGTGAACAATCAGAGAAACAGAGAGCACAGATTTGGGGCCTTACATGCTACAGCCTCTGGACAATTACTGACCCTTGACCTCTGCAAGGCCAAGCCAGAGGATGCTGAGACAACATAGAAAAATTAGCAGTGGTTGTTAGAAGCTGCAGACCATCACAGACCACACCTGAAGAATCATGCCCCTTACCCACAGAAACAAGGACAGCTCAGTGACTCAGGTCAGTTTCTCCAAAACAAGCCCTGAGAGTACAATTTGGATGGCCATAATTTGGGGAAGGAAGAATTACTAGGAAAGACTTATATACATAGGGTAGAGAGAAAGGACCCAAGGCTTGATTTTAGATAAAGATACACACAAGGATTGGCTTAAGTTAATCCTGCCTAAGACCCTGACATGCATGCTACACCTCAGAACTGGCAAAGCTTTGGTAGGGTCTTACCCAACCTCCCACCAAGAGTCACTGGTCCAGGAAGAGAGGCAGTGGCCCACTCACTTCCAACACCTGCACAATCACAACAGCTGCACTGACTCACAGGTAAGGGCATGAAGGAAGGCCTTTAAAGGAGGGAAAGAAAGAGAAAGAGAAAAACAAAGAAGGGAAAGAGGAGGAGACCCTCACACAGTTTACTATAATAAACTGAAATTCCTAAAGCTTGGCTGAATTCAGGCCCTCAGATGCTATGGTCATCATACCTTGGTCCTCCTTGATTGTGTTCTTCACTCTCAGACACTGTCTGAAGTCACACTGCAGCGACCAGAAGCTCTCTTTTAACATTCTCCAGCATAGCAACCTGTTGACTCTTTCCTGGTATCTCCCAATACAAGTCCCAAGATCACTGCTGGTTCACTGACATGTGCTGCTTGCCTCCACTTGAACAAATTCCTGTGGCCCAGGACATGGAATCAGCAGCTGAACCATCTCTGGGGTGTTACTCATTCTGGTGGCCACCGGGTGATGGAGTGGAACCAGCTGTGGGTTGCCGCTGAGCTTCGGGAGTCTGGAGCAGGAGCACTTCTCCAGAGGAATGCAGAACAGGATGATGAGTGTGCTGTGTGAAGAGCTCACTTTTCTCTACACTCCTGATTCTGCAGCGAGGTGCAGGAGGAAGGGACCCTTAAGTGTCACGAGAGGCATGTTCTCAGATGTCTGTGATCCTCCAGAGGGAAGGCCCCACCAAGTTTGTTCTGGATCCCAGCTTTCTCCCGAAAGACAGGAAACTGCATTTCCAACTTTCATGACTTCCTGAACCAGTTGAAGAAGCTGTTAAAGTGGTTTCAGGAAATGCTTGATCTTGCCTTTGTAGAGAGCACGTGCTGGACTCACACCATTGGTGCAAGTCTGCTGATTTCTTTTCTTTTTTTTTTTGCTGATTTCAACATTGCATTTTTCAATTGTCAAAACTGTCTAAGAATACTCATTTTCTTGGTCCACTTCAGTTTCTCTACATGTCTGTCACCAGTGGTGGCTTCTGACATTTTTCAATGGTCATTAGTTTTTACTTACAAACCAAGTTTTAGTCAGTGCATGACACTCGCAGTCCCCATGATGATGAGTGGTATGGAAGATGCACTAGGATGCAGGCTCGGGACACCCTGCTGGCTACTGCAGGTTGACAGTAGAGACATCTGTGTCTTCTGCTCTCTGGCATTAACTTGAGATAACTTCCTGATAATCCTGTCCTCATTTCTGCTTTTAAATCCTAGGAGTCAGTCATGCTTCACTCTACACTCAGAATGGAAACCATAGTGTGAATTACTGCTTAGAGTACTTTGGGTTGGGATTTCTATCCCTGGACAGCAGAAGAGCCTGCGAGCATACATCCTACTGTAGCTCAATATCCTCTCAGACCTCAACAATCCATGGGTGGACATCTGGTCACACTGACAACAGCATGATGGTAGCTGCCCCTAATCAGCTCAAGTCTACCTCAGTTGTTTCTAAGTAGAACTCATTAACACTGTTAGTGCAGGCCTTGGGGATCTTCCATAATGCCAGGAACAATTCTAGTCCTTCTGTAAAATGCCTGTGGCCAGAGAAGTGGGAAAAACAGATTGACCTCATTATAATTGTGGGCAAAAGTGAAAGGAGAAGGAGCTTAGTTGGCAGCCTCCACTAGACCCCTCAATTAACATGCAGGAGAAGTCATTGCCTAAGGAAGGGCATGCTATTACCAGAAGAGTAGGCCAAGAAGACTGCAGACAAGGCAATGGAGCCCACCAGGGTAGGCAGGACAAGGGATACCAGCATCACCACAACCTAGGAAGGGAAAAGATGTGCCTGCGGCCACTGAAAAGGGAAGTTGCAGAGCTCAGACTCATTCCTAGAGGTCTACAGTGCTTCCTCTTTCATTCACTTCTTTTGCTGGGGAGCTGGGCACAATTTACAAGGAACCAGGAATGTTTACAAGCTCATGCTTGTAATCAGTCCTGCACTACTGACTTGAGGGCATTCCTGAACAGTGGGAGCACAGACAAGATGTGTTTATCAACCCAAAAGCCCCCAACATGAGCACCACGCTCCAAGCTCCCCACAATGTGAACTGCCAGGGGCCAGAACCACCACAGCCTTCTCCCCAAAGACAGCCCCACTATGGAGGTTAGATGCGGCCTCTGTGTCCTGGGCTTAATCCGCATATTTCCAGGCTCACCCACACACCAGCCAGCTGCTATACAGCCAAGATCCTACAGTTCTTTCACACCTTGATAAGCCCATGCTATGGTCCTTCAGAATGCCTCTCTTCTTCATCATCATTATCACCCAAAAATTCCCTTGCCTGTGTATAGTCTAAGGGCTTTCCTCTTACTTCTTTCTGTAAGGCTTTTTTTTCTGAAGGCCAAGATCCAATCCAACATTCACCTCTCAAACCCTTCAATAGAAAAAAAAAATCCACATTGGAAGCAAGAGACCCAGACCCAGAGACTAATTCCATTATTGCAAAAGCCTGAACCAGTACTTTTGCCTGTCTGAACAGCTACCTGCTCTTAGAATGACTATCACACCCATACCCCTCACTTCCAGCATCAACTGACCACTGACGCACTGGACATGATCATGACCCTCTCCTCCTCTGCCCCCATCCCCATCTTCCAGGAATGTCTTCACTTCACCCTTCCAGCCAGCACCCGGGTCCTGTGGGGCGGGGGGAGGGACCATCCACACACTCTCTGGAACCTCCCCTATCAGACAAGCCTGGTGTAGAGCCCTGCAGCAGAACTCCTTGGAGAGTCTAGGGGGCCAGACCTACCCAGCTAATCTAGGACCTGAATATCTTGCCAGAGGGGCACAGTGGGTTCCCTTCCATGGGCTACAGCAGGAAGAAGAGACCAACAGCCAGACCCAAACCAGGCAAACCTGGATGAGTTTGAACTTGGTAGATCCAGACCCAGTACGCTGAGACACTTTGCTAGACCCAGATCTATGAGAGCATCCTCTCATCCTCTCTCTCTCTCTCTCTCTCTCTCTCTCTCTCTCTCTCTCTCTCTCTCTTGATTGAGAGAGGGGGCAACAGATAACCAGGATGAACTAGTCTGCCTGGGAGATCCCATGTACATCAAGGGGGTGATCAGACAGAACTTAGGGGAACTAATTTAAATACAAATTCACAATTTAATATCTGTTTAGCTACACAGACAAAATGTTTACTCTTATGGTCTAAAATACAAACTCATTAGTTACAAAATTTTTTCAACTGCTAAATATCACTACCCATTATTAGTGGTCCTAATTGTAGTTCTGTAAATACAAAACTATAAGTGCCCTAACCACATAATCCCTCTTGAGTAAGGATTTTGGTAGGTTCTAAGGTAAAAACTGCACCAAAGCTCCACACCAAAGGTCAGAGGACAGTGCTATACAAAATGACAAAGAAAAGGAGAAAAATGCAATCTCCGGCCCCAAGCCCACCCAGAACAAATGCAGGAGACACTAGCATAGAATAAATTGGAAATCATGCACCTGAAATCTCTGAAATAATAGCATCTAAAGTAAAGATCTTACTGCAGAAAGATATAGAGGAAATTAGATCAGAAATAATCTCTGAAGTAAAAAAAGCAATGATAACTACAATAAATGTCTTCACTTGTAATGTCTTCACTTCAGGGCTGCCTCTGTCCCCAGGTACCTGAGAGGACTGGAAAGAGATGTCCTTGCCCCTGAGACAAGGGGAATCTAAGATGTTTCTGTTTTAAAAATAAACCACACAGTCCTTTTCATTCGGGGATTGAATGGCAAAGACAAAAGAGATGTAAGAGAAGCTGCAGGGCTGATTGCCAAAAATGCTTCCCAACATCCAATTTCTAAAAGGGGAGCATCTCCAGGCAAGCTGACCACATGGTCTTCATTTCCTATGCCTTCATTCATCAGGCTGGTATCCATTCAGGGGAATAGGCTGGCCCCTTCTTCTCTGGACTCAACTGGCCAGGGACCCTGAGAGAAAACTCGGAGAAGGAGCACTTTATGGTTCCCTGAAGAAATGATGCCTGCTGGGCCCTGTGTCCCACTAAACTGAAAGAAAGTTCTGCAGATGATCATGGGTGACATAAACAGAATGACACATGACATTTGGAGTTAAAGTCCAAATGGAAGCCTCAGCTCTGACGAGAGTGGCAGACATCCAGGTGTGTGGGCAGGTGTGGAAGGAAGTGCAGATACCTCTCTCGGGGTGTCACTTGCACACACAGAGGAAGAGGTCCATCTGTCTCTTTTGGACACTGAAGCACCATTGACTTCCAAAGTCCCTATGAGCCGGACTGTGAGCCTGATGTGAACTTTTTTTTTTTTTTTTTTTTTTTTTTTTTTTTTTTTTTTTTTTTTTTTTTTTTTTTTTTTTTTTTTTTTTTTTTTTTTTTTTTTTTTTGTCTTTTTGAGACAGGGTCTCACTACACAGTTCAGGCTGGCTTTAAGCTCACTTTGTAGCTCAGGCTGGTCTCGAACTCACAACAATCCTCCTGCCTGAACTTTTGCCCCACACACTCTCAGGAAGTCCACAGCTTGGACCATCTTGGTTATGTCATTACTGTCCCTGTCCTTTTGCCCTAGTCAAGTGCAGAACAAAAGTGAATTTGCCCCCCACAGCACAGCCATCTGAGAGAGGCCTGTGCCACAACAGCTGCACTTGCGTGGGGCATGTGGCTGGCACCTGTGGTCCCAGTGATGTGTCTGCAACATCCAACATGTACCATGGACACCAAAGCCCTCAGGCACACAATGAGGAAAGATGTTCCCTGAGTGTGCCAGAAAGTTTCTGCTGGCATTAGATATTGAGGTCCAGGAAGAACTCTAGAAAGTAAAAGGGGGTGGCAACAAATTCATTTTCAGGCCCTCCCCTGCCCCATGGTAAGATTCACAGATGATGCTCTGGAAGAGAGGGTATCCAAAGCCTCATTTTCCAAGTAAGAAGTTGGGGCCCAGACTGGAGAAAGTAGGCCAGTCCAGAAAAGTGAGAGTTGGCCCAAGAACACCAACAACTGGGAAAAGCAGTCCAGAGTTCAATCCAAACTTCAATATGGCCAAGTGTTGATACCAACTTCTCTAGCACTAAAATCTTTATAGGTGAAGTAAGAATACCACAGCCCATAGAGTTAAGTAAGAAGAAATTAATGACTACATGAAAGAGTCTAATATACAGCAGGAGCTTACTGAGTGCTGGCCTCTGCTCCTCTCACTCCCACCTTCTGCCAGCACTGTACACACAGCCACAGGTAGTACTCAGCCCAGTAACAGCATGGTGCTTGGGCATTCTGGTATGAACTGGAGGCTATTTCAGAAGATGGGAGCTTGCCCTAGAAAAGCTGTATGAGCTGCAGGAGACACATAGCACTGATTAAAGCCCAAAATTTACTTCCATTCCCCCTGTGCACTGAGTCATCAGAATGACAGAACTAGTGTGAGGCACTCCTCCTTTGGTCTCCTGGCATGGTCTCCCTGTGTGAGGGAAAAGGAATCCTGCCATAGAATCATATGATCGTAGATGTTGCCAGGGAAGGGGCTGGAGGGTCCTTGCTGTCGAAAGATCCAGAAAAGCTCTTCTGAGTCAGAGGGATCACATAGGATGTATGGTTTGAGAAGACAGCTTGGACTCAGGACAGTAGAGGCTATCAGGAGGAGCTGGGACATCATACTGACATATCTATAGAACTCATAAGGTCATACAACACTTCTGGGCTCAGAGGGCAGTTGGCTGCCTCAAAAGGCAGTGGCCCCAACTGTATCCTAGCAGAGAATGACCACCTGCCCAAGATCACACTAAGTATCTCTCTAGTGGAGAAGAGTAGAAGGAAATGACTTTGCGGTCCCCTCAGGACTCCGTTGTCTGTAAGATCCCCAGAGGGCTAGAATCCAACTCCATCAAAGGCTCAGGTCATGGAATGGCTAACCCCAAACATCATATATGAAGAATCTGACTGCTTCCATGGGGCTCACTAATACACCTCTTATCTTTTGATCCATGCAATGTCTTCCAGAAACTTAGCTGGGACTCTCCCACCAGGAAAAATCAAGCTGAAATGCCCAGCTTCCCTCCCCAACCCAGAAAACTGGAAACTCACCTGAGTTTAGCAAAGCAATCTATGCAGCACTGACCCACTGAGGAAACTAGGCCGCCCAACAGGGGGCTACCTGCAATCAATGCCTGCAAGTCAAGCATTCTAGGCTGGGCCTCCCAGGACACACACATCTCTGTCCGTTCAGTCTCCACACCATTAACAAGCAGAGATTTCCCTAGACTGCTCCTCACCAGGCTCATTGGGCAGGAGGAAGACAACCTTCCTGAGACAAAGAAAGTCACTTTGCCTGGGAGCTTGCCACAGTCAAAGTGGGCCATTGTCCTTCTCTTGAGATTCTAAGACTTCTATGGCAGTTTTGGGCGGAGACTATGAATAGGTCATAGAGGGCAAGGAACACTGAGGGCCATTCTAATAAAAGCCTCCTCTAGTGTCATGTCCCTAGAGCATCTCTGCAGCAGGACCTCAGTCACTATATCAACAACCAGTGACCCAGGTTCATGAATCATTTAGAATTTAGAAATGTCTTTGCATGTCCCATTTTCTCCCACCAAACCTTCATTCATCCCAAAAAATACTCACTAGTCATCTACTATACCCTAAGTGGACATGACCACTGCCCAACAAGCCGAGCAGTTGAAAAGAACTGGAATCCCCACCACCAGTGCCACCCCCTTATACCACCCCATCCCATTCCATCAGTGACTCCCACTGGGAAGGGGCAAGGCCTCTGCAGAAGAGGTAAAAACCTTGTTGTCACATTTCAATGTGTTGTCTTTAGGAAAACGTTGAGAACTGGGACCCTGCTGGTTCTCACAGGTTGCCCGATGTCAGTGTAGGAGTGGTTTTGGAAAGGGAGCTCTCTAAAGGTCACAGCAAATCCACTTGGCTGAAGAGGAAGAGCCCAAGAAGTACCCGAGTACTCCATCAATAGATGGTGCTTTCAAGTACACAAGAGAAAGAAGAAGCTCCACAAAATGCTGCCTTTTCCTTGCTTCATTCTCACATAATTCTGCTGGCCATCTTGGACTGTGTTGTTATTGTTGTTGCTGTTGTTGATGTTGTTGTTTCAGTGAAGATGAGGTAAGAAGCAGAAAGTCAGGCATTGTCATTCCCTTACGCCCAAGCTGGTGGCATTCAGGCTGTGGGGCCCTGTTGGGTACACAGGAACCTTTAAGGGACATTGAGATGTGGATTACAGGGCAAGGGGTCTGGGCTGTATTATGCTTTCTCTTTGTCCTGCCCTGTGGAAAGAATGGTTTTTGAGGTTATTTATTCTATAGATGGGGATTTGTGAGAAGAAAGTCTCTTGCAGAGCTTTTCAGATGTCTCCCCCCATTTATTTATTCATCTGCCCACACTAGGAAATGAGCCCACAGAGTGCTAAGCTCCATCTCCATTCTTTTTTCTTTTTTTTTTTTACTTTTTTTTTTTTTTTTGAGATATAGTCTCATTAAGTTGCTTCATGTGAACCACCAAGAGAAGATAAAGCCTGGCCCAAGGGCAAAGGGGAATTAACGAAGACCAGAGAACAGACACTAGTGCTCTCTTCACTGTCCCACTAAAGGAGTTTTCAAGACCACATAAGAGTAAAAGTGCTACTCAGCAATGCTGGAAGTGAGAGGTGAGGGGTAGGGCTAAAGCAAAGGGCAGTTGTCCTGACTATGAACAAGAAGAAATGCAAGGTGGCTGTTTTCACAGAGGGAAGTCACACACAGGTTTTGCAAGGGTGACCCATGCTAGACTCTGCCCGGGACAAATTGATGGCCCAGCTTCAGGGCCCGCAAGCAAGCCCTGGCAATGCTGCTCTGTCTGAGCCTGTCTATGGGACTGAGCAAGAGTTTGTCCTAAGGGGAGTTACCTGGCTCAGGTATGGAAACCCTCACAGGCCGCAGGCCAGCAGGCTACAGGCAGGAACCCAAGAGAGGGCCAAGTCAGTGTGGGGAGACGTGGTGTCAGCGTCTAGCTAGCACTCAGATACATCATGAATAATTTTCTGGAAGGAGCTGAAGGCCGTACATATTCTACGGCCATCAAATGTGGACTGTACATTGTTTTAAAATTTATTTCATTTTCTCTTTTGCCAAAAAAGAAAGAAAGACACCGGTTTTGGGCCATAGAACAAGCCTGCTCCCCATGCTCTAGCCTTGTTTTCCAGGCCCGGGCATTTATTGGTGTTTTGTCTGCGATGGGCTTTGGCCACATGAATGTGGACAAAATGAGGTAACTCACAGATCCCCTGGCTGCCCTGTGGCTGATGGCTGATGCTCTGCATGTCGGCAGAAAGAGACAGGAAGGTGGGGAAGCACCACAAGCAGGCGGCTGTGAGAGCCAGTCTGTCGAATGCTGGAGCTTCGGACAGAGCCCAGGACTGGAGGCGCTCAAGAAGCAGGAATAGGTCTGTCGCTGCTAGGAGAGGGATTTGGCTCACTGTGGCACTGAGCACTGTGTGTTAGAGCTCTGTGAGCAACAGTGGCCAATTTATCCTGGACACAGCCTGAGTTTCTTACTCCCAGATGAAAACCCAGCCCTGACCCAGGAGAAATGGCTGAACAGCAGTGATGCGATTTTCTACAACCCAGTCCTATTATCTCTGTGGAAATGAATGAAAAATGAAGGACAGAGATAAGCAGGTGGCTGGACATGGGGCAGATTTTATTCAGAAATACAAATATTATATTTCTCTAACCTGAGCGCCATGGATCAAATCCATGCTGGTTACATGCCTGTTTATGTTCATCAAACCAAAAATGGACAGCTGTTCACACCTGCCTGCTCTCTGCAGCAGGTCTCTGTACCCCAGCAGGGCTCCCCCACACCAGGGAGGCCCAGCTCACTGACACTCTGGACCTAGCTGTGGGGATGAGCAGAGACACTTCCTGCCACAAGGGAAGTCTGGAGCTTGGTGGAGGGCTTTGCCTTTGGTAATTCACCAGGAAACACTAAAGGGCCCCGAAGTAAGAAATAAACATGGCTTTCTCTGGATGACACATGACCATGGTCTCTTCTTTCTTTCTGTTTATTCACTTAGTTGGAAAACTCTCTGGGTCATTCGTTATGGTGAACATATCAAATGCTTGCCAGTATCCAGTCCTTCTTGTTGGAATTGAGCACACCTTACACACCCCTGCCATCAGGTGGGCCACAGAAATACCTGGCCAACAGCCAGCAGCAGAAATGCTGTGTGTGTCTCCCAAGCTGGCCCATTACAGAGCAGCCAGGGAAGCCTCCTTTGCTTGCCTCTCCTGCCAAGCAGTACCGTGCAGCTCCATGTGAGTGGACCTACTCCAGCAAGAGCCTGGAGAGGTGGCCCAGCACTCAGCCCTTCTCCTCCTGATCTCTGAAGAACAGAAGACACCAGCAAGAAGTCAATGCTCCATTAACCCATTGCAATTTCTGCACACATTGGCTACCTAACCCAGGCTGGTCCACTAACACAGCCAAGGGCATAAAACCTGTCTCCAAAACATAAAGCAGCAGAAGGTGGACAGCCTATGCGGAGAGGGAGAAAGAATCCAGAAGACCTGGCAAGCCTGGAGGCTGGCAAGAGAAGCCATGCCCCATTCATAGTATCTGATGGTCAGCACCTCCCTGTCCCCTCCAAGCCAACCACTACCCCATCCTGAGCCACCCTTGCTCTGTCCCTTCTCCACCCCTCTCCAGCCACCCATCTGAGCTACCTGGGTATGAGGCCAGGATCAGTTATGCAACTCAAGATTCCAAATGCAACATGAAATACACATCCTCTTTCAAATTCGATTCCAAGATGGTGACAAGACATGGCTCTTTCAAGTACAGACACTGACAACAAGAGGCAAAGAAATAACAGCACAGCACTGGTTCTCTGTGGGGTCCAGACTGAGTTATACGTGCTCACACAATGTCCCTAGGAGAGGCAGTGGCCCCTGGCAATGCCGCACAATCACCCAGAAGCAAGCAGCACAAAGGCCTCTCTGAGCCAGTCCCACCCACTCCTGGATCAGGGTTGCTGATGCCACAAGTTCACCCCTCCAGGACCCAGAACATCCAGCAGAGCACCCCACTGCCCTGCTGCTGCCACAGCCACAGAACCACTGATGCCAATCTGCTGTGATTTTCCAGTGTCCCTGACATTTGTGATCCAGGAAGTTAATCCTCAAAGCAAGCTTGAGGTGGCACCGTGAAGTGGCTGTTAATGCCACTGTCTCTCTGTGGGGGAAGGGCAGGTTACTTATCACTGGAGTAAGCTGATAAAACCATGGGCCCCTTCGCTCCCTCACCCATTCTCCAACTCCTACCATGTGGCGCCTTCCACCAGATTATGTAGAGAGAGGCCCTCACAGACATGGCCCCTCCACCTCACACTCCAGCCTCCCAAACTGTGAGGCCGATCAGCTCCTAGTGCTCCAGAGGGGCCAGGCTGTGGTGTGCTGTTGCAGCAGCACAAGGCAAACAAAGACAGATACTATGCTGGCAAAGGTCACCTGAGCCCAGGCTTCCAGCGCCCCAGGGCAACGCCCAGCAGTTCTCCAAGAAGGCACCAGGACACCTCATCGGTACCAGGCCAGGCGCTGGGAGAAGGATGGAGGTAAGGGACAGGCTGGGGAGATGTCCAACATGGCCTCCCAGAGACAGTGCTGCTGACTCAGGACCATGGTCTCCTTCTGCTCTTCTCCTTGGTCTAAAGAGACACTGTGAAGTAAGAGACAAAGGCCTGCTCTTCTCCCCGCCTCCTACCTCTTGTGTGACCCAGGGAGGTGCCTCCTCTTCAAACTTATTGCTCCCCAGAGGAGTCCCCAGGTAGCTTGCATGACTGGAGACACTTCAGTGACTCTTCTAGGAGGACAGGGCAGGTTGGCCTCAGGGAAGCTGGATTCAGGTCCTCTTGAAACAGATGGAGGCTAAGACACATTATGCCCCTCCTCCCTGGCATTCCCAAGGCCCACTGCCCTGTATCCTGGCACCTCCCTGCCAGGGAGCATCCGACTAGCGAGCTGTGATCTCACATCCTGGGGGCTGCTCCAGGCCAGGGCTGTGCTGGGGAAGCAGCCAACAGGGACTCTGCTGTCCAGCTGGCACTGTGCAAGAAAAGCCTATGTGCAAATTGCCCATAAAAATCGCTCTCTTGCTCCCCGCCCAGCTCTAATGGACCCCACAGAACCTTTTATAAAGCCCCAGTGAGGACGACTTCATCCACCACCACCCTCCCCTAAGCCCCAGGCGGGCACCGTGGACCTCCAACCCTGACCCAGCGGAGCTGGCTCACTTCCACACAGGCTCTTTGGACAGCCTGAGTGCCCCAGGCTCAGGACTTGGGCATGGGCAGGAACACAGCAGCCCCAGGCCATGAATGGCAATCCCCACCCAGGTGGCGGATCAGGCACTGGATGTGCACAGAGCATTTAGCTTTTCCCAACTTCCTGCATTATCATCATCACCATCATTATCATCATCACCAAAGGGTTTCCACATGAAATCAACAAACCAAATAGTATAGAAAGCTGATAAGAAAAGATTTGCTACCAAACATTAAAAGAACTTTCTAAGACATGAACATAGTGCCCATCCACAGCAGAAAAACCAGTAGGAGGAAAGGTTAGGTGGCTTGTGCAGGTCGTGAGCTGGTCTGGTCATGCTGGTTACCCAAGTCACTGACCCCTTTATTCAGCATGCTCTGTGTCTTAGCACTAGAAGGCCACAGTGTCCCCAGTTTATTCCTGAGCCCTACACAGCCATGATGCCTTGTCCACCCCAGAGCAAGACAAGAAAGGAGATGGCTGGGGTCCTTCTGGGGTCCTGGGGTGCTGTATCTGGCACCACATCCTCCAGCCACTCCCTCCCCTGGCCAGCAGCCCCAGCTCCCTAGGTGGGTGGCTTCCTTTTGGTGTGGGCCCCTGAAGAGTCCTCCCTGAGCTCCCTTAGTGCAGACTATAAGCAGTGCTTCCCTTTAGCCCCAAGGCCTGGAGCTGCTGGGCCTGGGCCACACCTCCCAGTGGGTGCCCTGGAGGAATGCTGCAGGTGAGCTGGAGCCCCCTGGAGAGGTCTAAGCAGGACTGGCAGGTTAGGATGGATCAGAAAAGAGTCTGCTCTGAGACTGGGACCTGGTCCCATGAGCAGCACAGACTTGAAAGGTACAATGGTGGCTTGAAAGAGACAAAAATGTGTGAAGATTGAACATGGACAAGGTCAAGGCACTGTGAGCCTGTAGAAAGCATAGAGCATGGCAGCTAAAGATCATGGAGCCAGGACCCCACTATAGCTTGGACTCACAGGTGGCCGAGTCCCCGATGCAAGATGTGTGACCCAGACTCAGCAAACCCCAAAAGCTCCCAGGATTGTTTGAGGAGAGCCCAGAACATCATGTGTTAGGACCTCAGGGCAGAGGGAAAGGACCCTCGGGATGCTGGGACCCTACCTCTTGGGCCAGGAGAACTGGCACCAGTCCCCTGACAGCAGCCACCCTTGCTGGCCAGGAGCTCTGCCTCAGCGGACATTCATCCCCATGTCCCTGTGTGCTTAGTTTTCTCTTTTGTACATCTCTAACATCTATCTTTTTCATAATTGCAGATAATTGACTTGACTCTAGTGTCTGAAAGCAAGTTTTGCAATGCTTTCCTTCTCTAACATAACAGTAACTTACCAGTAAATATCCTCAACAAAGTTTTTGAGTGTTCATTTGTCATATGGCAGTGTGAACCTATGGCATGTGTGTTATTTGCTTTTCTCTGAAGATGTTAATGTCTGAGGGGTTTTTCTGAGCTAAACCCTCAATATTCAGGTTTTAATAAATAAGTGGGTTTGGGTTGCAGTTTGGGTGTTTGTCTCTCAAAAGAACATGAGAGAGACAGAAAACTGCCTGATGAGCCCTAGTTTTATTATTGTGTATAAAAACAGGTAAAGTATACAGCATCTCAAATACAAATGAATTTTAAAATAAATAAAGCAAGGCTCTTGATATCCCTGTTCAGCTACTGTGTTAGGGGAGGGGTGACCGAGCAACCTGAAGGAGGAGAGGAACGAGGAAGCCGCACAGACGCCAGGGAGAACAGCAAGCAGAGAGGCCGTGGAGCAGGAGCAGAGCCCAGGGGCACCAAGCCAGGACACACATGTCCTGGCTTCAGTTAGGGACAGGTTCATGGAGTCGGGTAAACCTCAACCCGCACTCTCCACTCAGTGGAGAGCTGGAAATGCAAGGGGTTAAGGAGGTGCTACAGAGACCAACCTTGAATCTGCTTTGATTTCCTTCTGGAGGCCCATTAATGCCCCACTGTTAGCAAGGGATTGTGCTGGTGACATGCCTGCCCATGAAGACACCCAACACACTCACACACACACACTCGCACACACTCACACTCGCACATGCACACACACTCACACATACACACACACACACTCACACACACTCACACACACTCACTCACTCACTGCATCCTGGGGGTGGGAATGTCAATCTGAAGGCCAGCATAACCACCCCACGGGACACACTGGGAGAGCAGACAGCAGAGCTCACACTCTCCAGTCCTCTTTTCCCCTCTGGCCCTGCTCCAGCTTGTCTGGGTCAATCAATCATCAATCACCTCCTCACCATGGTATGTAGAGGAAGGACAGCCACATTGCATGTCCACTCATACACCCCTCAGTGCTGTACCCAGACCCCTGACATCCACACTGGGGCGATGCCACACTGAGCCGGCTCAACCCATGGTGGCTCACATCACCTCCAATACCAGAAACGCACATCACTCAGATCTGTGCCTTTTTTTCTTAAGATGTTCCCAAGAAAATCTGTATTTAATTTATGGGCAATTTATAATGGAAATAGACCATATAAAATGTATACAAGTGCGGAGACTGCATAGAGGGCTTGGAAGAAGACAGCTCAGCTTAGCAGTAATTAACATGAAGTGTCTCCTCCGTGCTGCCAGGTGGAACGCAGGGTGCCCGGACTTCCCTTAAATTTAAGGCAGAAAGAGTCATGGGGCCCAAGGCCAGACATTCCTGAACAGAGGACATCAGGACACGTAGCCGACGACAATCCATTTCACCAGGATTGCCAAAGCTATGTTTAAGTTTAGACCATGCCTGTATTGCGTTACTTGGACAGGGGACATGGCCTTGCACCACAATCAATTGCCCTGAGAAACAAAACCGCTTCCAACACCCTGATCCTCTGGGAGACTACAGGGCCACAAAAATGTCCCAAACACACAGAAGGCCTATCTGCCCCCCACCCCTGGCTCCTCAGGCTTCCGAAGCCACACAGCGGCTGCTCGGTGGAGGGGCAGCCCTGCTGGAATGGAAGAAGGGCTACAGAGTCTACATTGCCAAAAGCTATTTCCAGGGGACTTTGATCACCCGATGCTGTAATCTCTGAAGGGAAACATACTTCATTTAGAAGGTATTCTTTGGTGTCATTCCCAAGGAGAAGGCTTGCTTGTTTTTGGAATAACAAAGCATTCTGCTTGCTCACTCTCCCTCCTTCTCTCTCCCAGCCGTGAGCACTCTGATTGTAATGGCGCACAAACAACATCCCTGAACACAGCGAGGAAGAATCACAGAACACGCTGTCGGCCAGAAAAACATGTTCTCAACAGTGCCCAATTAGGAGCCAAAACCCTAGATGGAGGCAGCACCCAGCCTCAGGCCAGATCTCAGGCTCTGGCCATCGCCCCACAGTCTTCCTCAGCCTCCAACATAGGCCTGGCCCATCCCGGGGAGAGCCCCTGCAGGCTGGGGTGTGCCCTCTGTGCATTCAGGGCCCCTAGGATGCCCCAAGTGTGTGGTGAGGGTGGTACATTGAAATAAGTTTTTCCTGGCATGTTCCAACATGGTTTAGATCAATTACCTCATTTTTCAACAATGAAAAGATTAAACAGTTGTTAAGGGTTATAAAATGATTTAATATGCTATTAAGCGGAGATATAAACTATCAAAGTTTAAATTGCCAGAGAGAAACTTAAATATCAATTTTATTTGAATCCAACTGATGCACAGCTCCGCCCAGGTCCTGTCCCAGAAGCGCATCCTGGGCACCTTCTCCATGCAGTGGGGGACTCAGCCCCTCCCAGACGCAATCAAGTCCTGAGAATCTGCCATATCCGAAGAAAGTGGGCTGACGGTGCTCACAGTACTTTTTTTCCCTTGAAATGGAGAACAAAATCAAATTCTGGAGAGATTTTGGGGCTGTGTATTCTTGTCGAATGATGATAAAGGGTTCTTAAGTACTCAATTGAAACCAGAGGAAGGTTCGGACTCTTGAACTTTCTCTGGTTTACATGCAGCTGGCAACATTTCAAAGGGTATCTTTTTTTCAAATTACCTTTTAAGAAAAAATGAAAAAAGAAATATTATATTTTCTTCATCTGAGCATTAACTTTTAAAATATGGGCTCTTCAGGCTCACTGTGCTCCCAAATCATGCAGCCCTGCATGAGACGGCTCCGCAGGCAGGCGGAGCTCCCAGTTAGCTCCACAGGGCAGAAGGCGGGCACCCTGCCCAGCCTCTGTTCCTCCCCTGAGTTCTGACAATACAGACCCCAGCCCAGGATGGCTCGGTAACTCACATGATCAACTCCACAACAGCACACTTGCACTTTATGGGACACGCGGGCTCTGCGTCCCTCTTGTCTCTCCTGCTCCTGGGGACAGGAGTACATCTCTTAGGATGACACCAGAGGGCAGAATCTGCAGCACGCGCTTAAACCAGGCTCCATGTCACCATCTCCTGCCTGGAGCCTCCAGACATTTTTAACATGATTAGAAGAAAGAGGGCAGACAGATCACACTGCGAGATCACACTGCCCGGCTTTGGGCAAAAGTGGGACAGAACTGGCTCAAGAACATTTGGAAAAAATGCTCTGTAAAATAAATATCTCCTGACCCCAAACTAATGCTGCCCCGTGTCCAGGCATCCAGAAAGTCTGTATCACGGCTAAATGTGATTGCAAATATAAAATCCACACAAGCCGTGCCTCTCCAGGAGAAGTCAGACTCCCCCAGTGGGGACTGCAGTCCTCAGGAGGCAGGCTTAGCCTCTGTGCCACCTCTGGGCCCCAGTTCTGCCCACAGAGGAGGAGTGTGCCATGTAGTGCTAGGGGCACATGTGACCACACTCAAAGTGCCACTCACAGGGCCCCAGGGACAGAGAGCAGTGTCACTGCGGGCAGGTCTCATTTCCAAATAGAAACGGTGCTGTGGAGGGGACAAGCACAGCATCCCTGATGCCTCTGAAGAATTTACACAGAGGCAGTGTGTAGGGAACTTGGCCTATTTGTCACAACAAGGACTTGTCCACAGATCTCCAGGAAGGAAGAGACCACAAAGTTCGCTTCCTCCTGGACCTCCTCCTTGCCCCAGTCTGGCTGGAAATGCAGGGCCCTGAGGTCAGGTCCTGCTGATGCTTGATTAGAAGGGAATCTTTCTTGTCCATCCCATCCTGGAGAATCAGGCGCTAAGGTCCTGGGTGAAGTGGAGCATGTTCTGGGAGGAGTCGAGCATCTCCATCAACCTACACACAACCTGCCCGAAGCTGTGTGGCACCTGCACAAACTGTATTGCCCTACCGGAAGCCGGGAGGCTTCTGCCCAGTTGGGAAGCACTGTATACTCCTTTCCGCTGTGCAGCACAGAGACACCTCCCCAAGATGCGCAGGCACATGGCGGATCATAGTCCTGGGCCGCAGTCCCCCTCTGCGGCACAGTCTCTGTCTTCCTGCCTTACATGGGGCTTGAAGGCTTCTAAGAGACAGGTGAAGCTTCTGTGGAAGGCAGCCCAAACTCTGCTCAGTGAGAGTGCATGCTGGGCTCTAGTGGTCCACCGCAGATGTTCTGCAGAGCTTTCGTGTGCTGCCTTCTGAATGTCTGGGTTGGGGTCGAAGAGGAGATTCCAGGGTAGGCAGGAGGTGCCGAGAACCAGGGCTGACCCACCTGCCCAGATCTGCAACAGAAAGCGCGGCCCTGCCCAGAAGCTCAGGCAGGGCTGCATCCTGGCTGCCCAGGATGGAGGGCCTGTTCTGCGGTCACCAGCGTTACCAGTGAGTTTACTTCCCTCCTGCAATGGATGAGAGAAGCATTCCTTTTCCCTTTCAGAGCATCTCGTAAAAAGATAGGATGAAACTGCTGCACAAACATGGCTGTAAGAGTAGAGGAGCTGTCTGGAGAAGCATCCACCTTTGCCCCCTATAGCAAGGACGATGGTGCTCAGCTCCCCGCCCCCCAACCCCATCTGCAAGGCCAGCAGAGTCCTGGGAAGGACGCAAGTGAAGCACCACTGGGTCTCCAAGACACCAGAGTCTACTGAAAGACTCAGGACCCACCTGCTCACGGTCAGACCCACTTCAGCCCCAGGTGCCCCATTGTCAGCACACTACCACGGAGGCCCAGGGAGCTCTGCACATGTGCAGGAAGCTGCCACTGACGAGGTAGGAGTTCTCCCCGCCAGCAGTGGACAGGATCATGCCAGGCCCTCCCACCTTGGCGGTGTTCTGCTTCACACTGCCCACAGGTCTTCAGTGATGGGCCTCACACACCCTGGCAGCTTGTTCCCCACAGCCTCAGCTTCCAAAAGAAACCCCACTCCCTGTTTCTCCTAGCAGGAGCATAAGGGCAGGGTCTGGAACATAAGTATGAGAGAGAATGGATCCCCGACTCAGATCATCCTGTTTCCATGTAACCACAGTGCCCTGACCCTGCCTTACTCTCAAACCCACCCTTGTCATATAATATATGAACTATTCGTAAACATCTCCAGGTTATGATGTGTTTCCTAAAACGAAGAGAACTTCAGCCATAACACTGACATTTTGTTTCTGGAAATTAAAGCCTGGGAACAGCGAAACTAAAGTCCATCCATTTATGAGCTGTATTTCTGTGCATACCTCAATTCCCAGCGCTTGTGGGAAACAGACGGAGATTGCATTTCTGCCGGCCCTGTCTCTGGACCAAGGAGCCAGGTTCAGCAAATCAGGCCCTGGTGAGCAGCCTGACTAACTCTGTGTCCCAGGACACAATCAGAAGAGACCCAAGCAGGATGGACTCATGTCTCACTCACTGCCCCTGCCCAGATCCTGGCTGGAAGGACAAGTACCCTGGAGATACTGAGATAGACTGCCAAGGGCCTCAGAAGTCCCTGCCTTCCCAGGTGGCCAGGATGGACTCCTGAGCAGCCCCCTGGGCCCAGCATTGAGACCTCGGGCTGGGGTGCAGATCCCCGGCATCCAATAAGCTGGAGGCCCAGGCAACTCTGAGGAGGGCTGAATGGGACTCAGGTTTTAGTGATCATATCTGCCCAGGGAGCCCAGCAAGGAAGGTCTCGGGGCCCAGGAAGGCTCAGAGGAGCCAGGAGTGGAAGCAGTGAGTGAGTGCCATCTGGGTCTGGACACATGGCGGGCTCTCAGAACATAGAGCTGGCCGGGAGAGATCCAAATGTGGGGACAGAGAGCTGAGGGAGCCAGGGGCCAGCAGGGTCTGCACTTGAGAGCCGGTCTGGTCAGTAGCCTGAAACACAGCAGCAACAAGCCCGCTTCCCCCAAGGGGAGAAGGAGCCAGGCTCAAGCCATGGCCAGTGAAGAGCAGTGGAAATCTGGGTCACGCTTACACCCCTAGACCTGCACAGGGGCCCCAACTGAAAAGAAGCCAGAGCTGGAGCTGGGTGCCTGGGTCACACCACAGGCTCAGGGCCTCATCACTCTGGGCCTTGTCTTGGGGAGAGCAAGGTGACACAAAGCTATGGATCACTTAGGGGATGCACACTCATTCTACAACTTGTCATTTAACACAATATCTCATTGGGGAAATAATTAATTCTTCTTTTAACATGGCTGTGCTCCCAAGAGAAGGAATCACACACACTACCTGGCTGTTTGTCATTCACCTTTAGTATAAATCGTCTAATCAGATGGGTTTCCAGCAGCCCACAAGAATGGATTCTGATGAAACTGACACAAGATGCATCGGGAAGCCCAGGATGAGGCTGAGAAGGATGTGAGAGGAATCATGCAGTCAGAGGCCAACTGGGGAGATGAAAAGAGGCCAAGTGGCAGGGCCTGCCTCAGCACAGCAGCTCTGCCACTGCAGATGCACGCCGAGAGGACAGGCACCACCCCTGCCTCAGTCTTCACGGGGCGCCCATCAGTGTCTAGGTGTCCCCACTTCACTACAACCTCATCATAACTAATTATATTTGCCGTGGCTTTACTTCCACACCACGTCACATTCTCTGGATTCAGTTTAGGGAACAAGATTCAGCCTATAGAAGGCCCCCCTTCTGGGAAGGAATCACACTACAGCCCAGTCCTGACAGGCCAGGTGACCACGAACAAGTCACCCTGGGGGATGCCAGCCGATGCCAGAGGACAGGATGGGGTGTTGGAGTGGAGCAGAGAACAGACCTGCTTCTCCCCCAACAGATGCCTGCGCCGACCACCCCTGCTCGGACAAGGCAGCCACCACCTCAGGCTGCTGCCAGAGCCTGAGCCCCGCAGTCTTCTCCAGTGGGACCGACTGGATGTCCAGTGGGACATCCTACTGCACATCCCCAGTACGATCCTGATGCTGCATGGACAAGGGTACACGCGCCCTTCACAAGCCAGCCAGCGCGCCTAACCCTCCCAGGAGCCTTAGAGACTGACGGCCCGGGAGGTG
>PVKA01003615.1:0-107814 GCA_004027165.1 Ctenomys sociabilis
TTTATTTTTTATTTTATTGAAGTATAAATATCAATCAGACAGTTTCAAGACACCTTAAGAAGACAGATTCAATAAATTAATACATTGCAAACTGTTTTCATAATGTTTTGGTATCGTACAAGGTGCATACATGATATTATATTACAGATATTATTTTAGCAGATGTCTCTTATCAGTAAATTAAGAGTGTAGCTGCTTATCTTATTTTTTATACCTGAATTATATAAAAAAATCAATAATTATTTTCCTAGTGGATGACCATAGTACTAGAAGCCGACATATCCTGTTCAACCACCATTAGTGCAGATCTTGCCTCTCATAGGATTATGCAGAAGCACAGTGTTATCTATCCCAACTGTACTGTCTATACACACACATCATGATTTTTTTCTTTCTATACCCTTTCCTTTGTCTACACCTGTCAAAGGTGGGCACTCCATTGTCATTCAACTAACTTAGGTGCTTGAACTCGACAACACAATCCAACACAGTCCAGCATTCCACAACAATAGTGAGTTATTCAAAGAAGCTGTCGACCATAGCCATTTACAGCTCAGCTTAATATTATGGCCCTGTGATGTACACTTCATTTTTATACTTTTCTGCTGGATGGACCTAGATAGAGCAAGACTTATATACCAACACATGAACTTTATATTTCTTATGTGGTCAGTGAAGTCCTCTCAGAGTTTATCTTGTAGTCCTGTACATTATTCTGTAGATCCTTTGTCTGTGTCATCCATGTGGATGAGTCACGGCCAATGCTTGACCAGTTTGCTCTCTGTGAGAGCCTGAGAGAAAGTCTTCTTTCCATGTGACTCTCCCCAGGCACACTATAGAATTTCAATCTCTTTCCTCTGTGGCTCCATAATCTCCTTGTTCAGAAAATTTGGAGCTCACCTGAGTTTCATGATGTTGCAGTACAGGTTCTCCTATGTCCTGAGTCTTCGCTGACCTCGAAAGGCTAGGGCCACAATGTTGGCTGGCCTTGTGGCTCTTCTATTTCTCCAACTCTGACTTGTGAACTTAGATTGTTAACCATCCAGAAGAAAAGTTGATTAGTATTCTGCAGCATATGCCATTCACTTTGCCTTATCTGACTCAATTGATTTTAGTTGTTGTACGTTTCCATTTGTATTTTTGCTTTTCGTTTCTTATACTAGGGAGACTATACGATATTTACACATGTATGTCTGGTTTATTTCACTTATGAGTATATGTTCAAGTGGCATCCACTTCAGTATAAATGCTTCAAACTTAACATTCTTAATAGCTGAGTAATACTCCATTATATAGAAATACCACATCTTTTTCAACCATTCCTCATGTGATGGACATCTTGGTTGTTTCCAAGATTTTGCTATCACGCATTGCGCTGCTATAAACATAGGTGCACATATATCATTATGATACAATGTTTCCAGATCCTTTGGGAAAATTCCCAGTAGGGGGATAGCCGACTTGAATGGGGTTTCCAGTCCTACTCTTTTGAGGAGTCTCCACACTGACCTCCACAATGGTTGTACCAGTCTATATTCCCACCAGCAGTGGAGAAGTGTTCCCTTTTCTCCACAACCTCTCCAACATTTGTTGTTGGTTGATTTCCTTATGATAGCCATTCTTTCTGGAGTGAGATGGTATCTCAGTGTTATTTTTATTTACATTTCACGAATGGCTAGTGATGTGGAGCATTTTTTCATATATTTATTTGCTTCTTTAATTTCATCCTCTGAGAAGTGTGTATTCATCTCAGATGCCCATTTCTGAATTGAGTCTTTAAATTTGAGGGCCCTGTTATATCTTAGTTCTTTATATATTCTAGAGAGCAGACCTTTGTCTGATTGCTTATGAGTTAGGATTTTTTCAAAATTTTTGGGTTGTCTTTTCACTCTGTTGACAATTTCTTTTGACGTGCAGAAGCTCCTTAAGAAGAGTTGATCCCAGTTGTTGATTCTTTCAAGTGCTTCCCGTGTGAATATATGTTTGTTCATGAACTCTTTACCTACCCCTATGTCTTCAAGAATTCCTCCTACTGTCTCTTCCAGGAAGTTGAGTGTTTCTGTTTTATGATCCCTGAAAGTACAGTCTTCAAGCCTCTCTTTAGAAAGATGTTATTTCTCATTTTACTTCAGGAATGTGTTTGCAGCACACCTTGGGTCTAGACAATGTAAACTACTTAAGCAGCTCTCCAGTTATTCTCTCTAGGTCTAGCAATTCACTTATTTTTAACCAAATGTGTATACAAAAATAAAACCGTGAAACTAACTGGTCTCTAATGGTAAAAATAAATAAATGTTTGTAATTTAGCAGATGAGGTACATTTTCTCATTGTAGTTCTTTTAGCATTTTTTGTGACTGTATGCAAATCAACTGGATTATAATTATAGGTGATTTTGTGCCTTATTGCTGATTCCCCAGTTTTCTATGATAAATGTGCCTGACTCTTAAATTATAATCTTTGTTATATTTTAGTACATGTTGAAAGGCATGGGCCTGTTGAAATTTTCTGCATGTGGTTATCCAGTTCTCACAGCACCACATATTAAAAAGCCTATCTTTCCTCCAGCATATATATTTGGCTCTTTCATCAAACAGGAGACAATTTAGTGTGCTTTGGGTTATTCTTCATCCTCTTCTGTTACACTGATCCAAAATGTTTTTATGCCAGTACAAGTCAAGATTTTATACATAAGTTCTACTAAAGTGACTGAAAATTATAAATGTTTACAATAACAGTAAGGAATTAGCACAAACATATGGATGATAGATAGTTATAATGACACAAATATCTTGGAAACATTTTGTCAGCTCCTTATGATTTATCTACATCTTTGTGTAAATCTATAATTCTTTTTGTTCTTTTTACACTGTGTGAGGATAGAAAAGGCCACCTCAGGAGCTTCTAAGGCTATTCCTATCACCATTATGACTTTACCAAAGCTTAAATCTATAATTCTACTCCTATGTTCTATCCAAGTGAAAAAAAGGACCATAAAATGTGGAAATTGTATGCATGGTAGCTTTATTTTATGCAGAAATAGAGAAAACTTAAATTGATGGCTATAAGGAAATATGTATACACAATATGCCATAGTAAAGTAATTAGTGATAGGAATTAAATGGAACATTGTTTTATAAACACAGTGAAATGGTTTTAGCTTATAGCATGTGCCACAGGTATATATAAGAGGGAATTTCCAGGATCATGCCCCCAAGCCCACCATGGGAGTGAGAACTTTTAGTAACTCTCCTGGCACTCGATCCACCCCAGCCCAGCCTGGTCAGTGTGAGGGAGAGCTTCTGCACCATTCAATTCTCCCCTGACCAAGGACCCAACAGAGGGGAACCACAGGAGCTGCAGCAAAAAAAGAACTGAACACAACAGCTAGATTCAGGCCAGGCATAACTGGACAATCTCAAACATAATAGATTGGCACCCGAATCTCATTACAGCTGTAGCTGCATCAAAGCTGTATACAAAAGGTCAGAGGTCAGTTCTATACAAAATGACAAAGACAAGGAGAAAAATGCAATCTCAGGTCTTGAGTCCATCAATAAGTGTGGAGGACACTAGCTCAGCTGAAATGAATGAATTAACAGAGACAGAAGCAAAGGAACAACAGCAGAAAGGTATAGAGGAACTCAGACCAGGATTAGCACCTGAAAGAAAAAGAAATATTTGAATATATAGCACCTGAAGTAATGAATCAAATCCACAAACATGTGAGGGAAAAACCAATGCTCACCCAGAACAAGTGCAGAGAACACTATTCAAGCTGAAAAGTATGAATTAACAGCACCAGAAGCAAAGAAACAACAGTAGAAAGGTCATGAGGAATTCAAAGCAGAAATAATTTCTAAAATCAAAAAATAATTCTTTGAAATCATGGCATATGAAATATAGAAATAATTCTGGAAATAAACAGAGGAAACCCAATTTGGAAGAAACTCTACAGAAAAAGAATTAATAGCTACCTCTAAAGAAGACATGGATAAAAAAATTGAGGGGATCAGAAATATGATGGATTCCTGGAATGAGCAATACAGAAAAGAAATAGAATGCATGAAGCAGATTCAAAGAGATACAGAAGAACTAAAAATATCAATCATAAGTCTACAAAGCCGTTTGAGTGAAAGCGAAGACAGAGTTTCAGATTTTGAGGACAGCTAGTGAAAAGGTGAGAAAGGATCTCTTAAAAACAATGAGAATGCAGGGAAAAATAATCCATCACCTGCAGGGTGACCCTAAGATGAACAATGTGAGATTAATTGGCATAAATGAGAATGAAGGAGTCAATACAAATGATATAAAGAGAATATGGGCAGAAGTAATTATAGAAAACTCCCCAAATATGAAGAAACAATCCAACATTCAGGTAACCAAAGCATACAGAACACCAAATAACTTCAACCCAAGTAAAAACACACTGAGACATATAATAGTCAAGATCCCAGAAAGCCAACACAAGAATAATGTACTGAAAGCTGCTAGAGAGAAGAAGCAGATCACATTCAAAGGAAAACCCATCAGATTTACAGCTGACTTCTCTACACCAATTATGAAGGTAAGGTGAGCATGGAGCAGAGTTCTTCAAGTCCTGTATGAAAACAAATTGCAGCCAAGAAGACTATTATACCCTGCAAAACTCTCTTTCAAGTTTGATGGAGAAGTGAAATACTTCCATGGCAAAGAACAACTAAAAAATTTCATGATGACAAAGCCATCCTTACACAGGACACTGAAAGACGTTCTAGAGAGAGACCACAATGCCAGGAACTCCACGAATGAGAATGGAAGGAACCCACTAAATAGGACAGACAATTGAACACAGGATACAAATGAGTACACAACAGCAGGTAAATATCATGACAATCATAAGTCAACACATTTCAATTATAACCATCTATGTAAATGGACTCAATTCATCAATTAAGAGAAATAGACTGGCATAGTGGATTAGGAAACAAAATCCAACAACATGCTGCATACAAGAAGCACACTTAACTCAAAAGGACATTCATAGACTCAAAGTCAAAGGATGGAAAACAATACTACATGCTCCAGTATCTCAGGAAAAAAAGCAGGAGTAGCAATTCTGCTCTCAGACAGTCTCAACTTCAAACCAAGAATGATCGAACGACACAAAGAAGACCACTATATATTGGTTAGGGGAAAAATTCAAGAGAAATAGGCAATACTCATAAATATCTATGCACAAAACACAGGAGCACCCAATTATGTAAGACAAATCTCACTGGACATGAAAAAACTAATATCTAAGACCACAATCTTAACAAGAGACCTTAACACCTCTTATCTCAAAAAAAAAAATGGATTAACAAGACAAAAAATTAGCAAGGAAGTAGCAGAACTGAACCAGAGCTTGGAACAAATGGACCTGGTGGACATATACAGAGTGTTCCACCCAACCACAGCTGAATATACATTTTTTTTCACCTGCATATGTGTCATTTTCCAAAATAGACCACATACTAGTCCAGAGGTCATGCTTAAGAATATGCAAGAAAACAGAAATTATCCCATGCATATTATCTGACCACAGTGCAATGAAACTGGAACTAAACAACAAAAGAAACCAGAAAAATCCTCTAAATTCATGGAAATTAAACAACACCCTACTCAACAATCAATGGGTCACAGAAGAAATTAAACAAGAAAGTCAACAGTATCTACAATTCAATGAAAATTCAAGCACAATTTACTAGAATCTATGGGATGCGATGAAAACAGTTCTTAGTGGGAAAATCATAGCTATGGACTCACACATTTGGAAAACAGAACAGGAACAAATAAACACCCTAATGTTGCACCTCTGACATCTAGAAAAATAAGAGCAAATGAAAACCAGAGTGCAAAGATGGGAAGAAATCATAAAGATTAGAGCAGAAATTAATTCAACTGAGATGAAGAAAACAGTTGAAAGAATCCACAAATCAAAAAGTTGGCTCCTTGAAAGACTAAATGAAGTTGATAAGCCTCTAACCAACCTCATCAAAAAAAGGAAAGAAAAAATTCAAACACAAGTAATAAGCAATGAAAAGGGTGAAACCACCACAGACCAGTGGAAATTAAGAAGATTGTCAATAACTACTTTGAGAATCTTTACACTCACAGAAGAAATGGGCAGATTCCTAGAAAGGTACAAATTACCAAAACTGAACCAAGAAGATATAACAACTCTCAATAAGCCAATAACAACCAACGAAATATGAAGCATAATAAAAAGTCTACTGACAAAGAAAAGTCCAGGTCCTGATGGATTCACAGCTGAATTCTACAAGAAATTTATAGAAGATATAATCCCTACACTCCTCAAACTCTTCAATGAAATTGCAAAGGAAGCAGTCCTCCCAAAATCATTTCTGGAGGCAAGTACTATACTGATTCGAAAACCAGGGAAAGACACAACTAAAAGGAGAACTACAGGCCAGTCTCCCTCATGAACATAGATGCAAAAATCCTCAATAAAATCCTAGCAAATAAAATACAGCAAATCATCAAGAAGATCATACACCATGACCAGGTAGGATTCATTCCAGGGATGGAAGGAATGTTCAGTATTCAAAAATCTATAAATGTAACACACTATATTAATAGACTGAAATCTAAAAACCACATGATCATCTCAATTGATGCAGAGAAACCTTTTGAGAGAGTCCAACACTCATTCATGTTCAAGGTCCTACAGAAAATTGGAATAGATGGACTCTATCTTAACTTGATAAAAGCCATCTATGACAACCCAAAGCTAATATAATCCTAAACAGGGAAATCTGAAATCTTTTACTCTTAAATCAGGTACAAGACAGGGATGTACTCTATCACCCTCCCATTCAATATAGTTTTGGAATCATTAGAAACAGCCATTAGAAAAGAGGGAGAAATAAAAGGAATAAGAATAGGGAAAGAAGAAGTTAAATGATCACTATTCACAGATGACATGATACTTTACATGGAAGACCCAAAATATTCCACCAAGAAACTACTAGAATTGATACGGAAATTCAGTAGTATAGCAGGATACAAAGTCAATACTCAAAAGTCAATAGCATTCCTCTACACAGATACAAACACACTGAGAGGGCAACAATAGTAGCAATACCTTTTATAACACCTCAGAAAATGAAATATCTTGGAATTCACTTAACCAAGGAAGTCAAAGATCTTTTCATGGAAAATTACAGCACTCTAAGAGAAGCGATTATAGACGATTAAGAAAATGGAAAGATATTCTATGCTCCTGGATAGGAAGAACCAACATCGTGAAGATGGCCATACTCCCAAAATTGTTGTGCAGATTTAGTGCAATCCCTATCAAACTGCCACCAACATACCTCCCAGATCTAGAGAAATCGTTCCTAAAATTTATTTGAAACCAGAAGAGGTCTAGAATAGCAAAGGCAATCTTGACCCATAAAGACAAGGCAGGAGGCATCACAATTCCTGACTTAAAATTATACTACAAGGAATAAGAATAGGTAAAGAAGAAGTTAAATGATCACTATTAAAAGCCACTATGATAAAATCAACATCGTATTGGCAACAAAAATAGACCTGAAGATCAATGGGATAGATTAAAAGATGCAGAGGCATCTACAAACCCACTTAGCCACCTCATCTTCGACAAAGGGGCAAAACAAGCTTACTGGAAGAAAGATAGCCTCTTTAACAAATGGTGCTGGAAAAACTGGCTTTCTACACGCCAAAAACTAAAACTTGACCCAGCTGTATCACCATGCACTAAGCTAAAATCAAAATGGATTAAACATATGAACATTAAAACAGAAACTCTCAATCTCCTGAAGAGAAAGTAGGAGGAACTCTTGAAGACATAGAGGTAGGTAAAAAGTTCATGAACAAACATATATTCGCATGGGAAACACTTGAAAGAATCAACAACTGGGATCAACTCTTCTTGAGGTGTTTCTGCACGCCAAAAGAAATTGTCAACAAAGTGAAAAGACAACCCAAAAATTTTGAAAAAAATCAGACAAAGGTCTGCTCTCTAGAATATATAAAAAATTTAAAGACCCAATTCAGAAATGGGCATCTGAGATGAATACACACTTCTCAGAGGATGAAATTAAAGAAGCGAATAAATACATGAAAAATGCTCCACATCGCTAGCCAACCATCCGTGAAATGCAAATAAAAACAACACTGAGATACCATCTCACTCCACAAAGAATGGCTATCATAAGGAAATCAACCAACAACAAATTTGGAGAGGTTATGGGGAAAAGGGAACACTTCTCCACTGCTGGTGGGAATATAGACTGGTACAACCATTGTGGAGGTCAGTGTGGAGACTTCTCAAAAGAGTAGGACTGGAAATCCCATTCAAGCCAGCTATCCCCCTACTGCAAATTTTCCCAGAGGAACTGAAAAAATTATATCATAGTGATATATGTGTACCTTTGTTTATAGCAGCACAATTTGTGACAGCAAAATCTTGGAAACAACCAAGATGTCCATCACATGAGGAATGGTTGAAAAAGATGTATTTCTATATAATGGAGTATTACTCAGGTATAAAGAATGATAAACTTGAAGCATTTATACTGAAGTGGATGTCACTTGAACATATACTCATAAGTGAAATAAACCAGACACACATGTGCAAATATCGTATAGTATGAGAAGTCAAAAGAAGAAATACAAATGGAAATGTACAACAACAACAAAAAAGAATTTCATCAGATAGGGCAAACTGAACGGCATATGCTGCAGGGTACTAATCAGCTTCTCTTCTGGATGGTTAACAACCTAAGTTCCCAGATCAAAATTGGAGAAATAGAAGAGCCGCAAGGTCAGCCAATATTTTGGCCCTAGCCTTTCAAGGTCAGCGAAGACTCAGAACATAGGAGAACCTGTACTGAAACATCATAGAACTCAGTTGTGCCCCAAATTTTCTGATCAACGAGATTATGGAGCCACAGAGAGACTGATGATGTATAGTATGCCTTGGGGGAGTCGCATGGAGAGAAAACTTTCTCTCAGGCTCTCACAGAGAGCAAACTGGTCAAGCATTGGCTGTGACTCATCCACATGGATGACACAGGCAAAGGATCTACAGAGTAAGGATTACAAGATAAACCCTGAGGGAACTTCACTGACCTCATCAGAAACAAAAGCTACATTTTTTGGTATATAGGTCTTGCTTTATCTTGGTCTTAACCATCCAGCAGAAAAGTATAAAAATGAGGTCTATAATGTGGGGCCATAATAATAAGTTGAGCTGTAAATGGCTATAGTCAACAACTTTTTCAGATAACTTGTGGAATGCTGGACTGTGTTGGATTGTGTTGCCGAGTTCAGGCACCTAAATTGGTTTAATGATAATAGAGTGCTCATCTTTGACATGTCTAGACAAAAAAAGGGGGATACAAAGGAAGAACCATGATGTGTGTGTATAAACAGTACAGTTAAGGTGAATATGCAGTGCTTCTGCATAATTGTATGAGAAGCAAGATTTGCATTAATAGCGGTTGGACAAGATATTATGTTGGCTTCTAGTACTATGGACAACCAGTAGGAAGATAACAAGGTAGAAAGTATTAATCATTGAATCTGTGATATAATCCATCTATAAAATAAGTATACAGCTATATTGTGTTAATTCACTGATTAGAGATATCTGCTATAATAATGTATGTAAGTATAGCTGGTCTGGTGGCACATGCCTGTAATCCCAGCACTCGGGAGGCTGAGACAGGAGGATTGTTGTGAGTTCGAGACCAGCCTGAGCTACAAAGTGAGCTTAAGGCCAGCCTGAACTGCACAGTGAGACCCTGTCTCAAAAAGACAAAAAAAAAATGTATGTAAGTATAATATCATGCATGCACCTTGTAAGATACCAAAACATTACGAAAAGTTTGCAATGTATTAATTTATCAAATCTGTCCTGTTAATGTGTCTTGAAGCTGTCTCATTGCTATTTGTTCTTCAATAAAAAATGATAAGAGGATAAAGTTCTTCAGTGAGAACAAGATCCTTAATGCAAGATTGCAACATGATCCTCAGTTCCCCATGCTTCTCTGCTTCCAGGGTTTCAAGGGCCAGGATCACACCTATAAGTCAGGCTGGTGACTGCAGGATATTTTGGTGGGAGTCTGGAGATACTCAAGTCAAAGACTCTCTGACTTACGTATTTTCTCACTTAATTAACATGAAGAGAAGCACTGAAGACACGGCCCCACCCATATCACAGAGCTACAGTTAGCTGATTCCAACCTAGCACATGATTGGGCAGGTGAGGACCATGTAGTACTTGAAGATGTCCTCTAGCATGAAATATGATCAAAGCAGACACAATGAAACTAGAGAATAATGGCCCATCACAAAACATCAAATATATGTGAATGTCTTCAAAGTAGGTAGATACTACCTCCATTAAAAGCTGCCTACATCACACATAATGCACATAGGGAAAGCTTTTTGTAGTATCACCCAAATACCTGGCAAAACAAGACTAAAATCTATTTCAAAGTTCTCTAATAGGGATACAAGAGGAGGTTCCTATATCAACTTTAAACAGTAATAATCCAATTTCCATTCTCTAAATGGTGCATTATGAACAGAAATTCACTGCAGGTACAGTGAATTCCTTCGTGTGAACTCGCAATGATCCTCCTGTCCCAGTGTCCCAATTCTTGGGATTACAGGCATGTGCCACCACGCCTGGCCTTCTGTTTCATTATTTCAGAGACCTCTAAGTAATTATCCTCACATTCAAGCGTATATCTTAGTTGAGTGACTTTTTTGAGTGTCAGTTCTCACATGCATAATGTGGGGGCATAGCAGATGCTGTCTTGTCATCTTCCTAAGGCTTGAATGAGATAGTATGAATAATATATAATGTTTGAGTCACTTTTTCTACACCTAATTGAAGAAATTTCTAGTTAACATCAAGGTAAATTCCCAGTTTTCCAGTTATTTTATTGTATTCTGTAATTCTAGCTAAGGAATGCTGAACACCAGCTTTTGGTAGAGGTAATAGATTCAATGTTTAATCTGATAACAAGACTGGGAATGACTCAGAAACATGAGGATTTTGTGGGAATTCTGACTGTGTTAAGGTAATGTACCTTATAGCAAAGAAGACAGAGAATTTGGAGGCAAATTCCAGGGTTAAAATGCAAGTATAGGCAGTCTTCAATAAAACACCCATTAGCACCTTTTTTTTCTCATTAGTCAATATCAGTAGCAGGACTTCTGCTCTGCACCACTACTCTGTGGAAGAATTCAGACCAAATTCTTTTGTTCCCTTCAGTCGACTTTGGGAACCTGAGAAGCAGGACCGGAATGGAAATTCTGTGCAGCTCAAGCCCCAAGATATGGGCACAAACTCAAGTAGGTTATCACTGAAGATTCTTGTGATGTTCTTGTGCTTGGAAACCTAAGGAGAGATCCAGGCTGATCTTTCTCCATGTCCCTGTAATATTTTTCTTTACGTAGTTTGAGGTATAAAAGTTGTAAGATGTCATCAAGTTTCTAGGGATAATGGTTCATTGGATCTCATCCTCCTACTGTTCAACCTGCACCCCGTAATCTCATAGCTAAAGTTATACACCTTACATGAGCAGTAATTCAAACTCTCTCATGATTTAGCCAGAAATGGATTCAGCAAGTCTTAGGAAGGAGTTCAAAGTCAGACACTTTATTCTCATTGAACTATCAGGTAAATGAGTAGTATAAAATATTGTAATTATTCTGATTCTATCCAAATAGTGAAAAAACTAAAGCCCAGAAAGGTGAAGTGATTCTTTTTGGGTTTCACAGTTTGTGAGCAGAAACGCTAATATTCAGTCAAGCGCAACTCTGACTTTGTTCTGATACCCATATCCAAACAAAGTTGCATCTAAACTAGACCTTTAAGAATGGGGAGAATATAAAAGTATGTGGCTACATCACTAGCTCATGCACGGTGAGACCTCAGTGTGAGGATATTCATTTCCCTCCCAGCATCCTAGAAACCTATACCAGATTCCTACGAGGCAATAGGCATTCAATGCAGTGCAAAATGTTAGCTATACTCATGCAGCTGTGGCAGCTTCATTTACTCCCTTGGCCAACTCATTCCCATGAGACATATGGCTTCATTTTTCCACTCTTTTTTATCTATGCGGAATACATGCATACCTATGTTTGCAGCAGAACAGTTATCAAAAGCTAAATCATAGAAACAGCTTATAGGTAATTCAAAAATGTGAATGAATAAGGAAACTGTAGCATTTATATATGCAGCATTACATAGTACTGTTGTTGTTTTTTCAAGTGCCCATGTTCCATATCTTGGGACAGCATACCCAAAATTCACAAACTTAAAAAACTTTTCTCTTTCCAAAAAATGTTTGTATTCCTCGGTTCACATTGTGTCTACCTAAGCCCACCCAGAAAATTTGGCAATAGATTTGGTTTCTGTGCAGTGTTTCTAAAACTCCCCCTGAAGCTGTGGTGAAAGAAATCAGAAGATTAATTTTCATAGCTAATAATTGTGGGTAGAGCATGCTTTACGTGCTGAAGTCCTTCAGTCCTTCCGTATGTATGTTTCCTTGCTGTGAAGTTGAGGCTTGCCTGGAACTGACCATGTAGTGCAAGCTGGTCTCAGACTCACAATCCTTCTTCTGCCTCTTGAATGCTAGGATTTTGGGTCTGAGACACCATATTGAGTTATTTTATAATTTTTATTTAATTCATTTTAGGTGCCTTGAGAAGAAGAAAGTAATAGTAATTGCTGATCTATGTGTTTTACACTGCTTATGACTACTTAAAAAACCCATATATTTTCTTGTTCCAAGTTATAAAAATTATGTATGTTTGTGGGTTTTCTATTTTTCATTTTGCTTAAAGGTATTAAATTATGTCATAATTTTATTATTTTAACCATTTTAAAGAGTAACACTAATATACATTACCTCTTTTGCATGTTTATTTAAAGAGTGTCAACTTGTGAACTTCCCTGTACTCATGGTGCTGAAAAAGGACAGGAGCCCTCAAAATGTGACAGATTTTAGGCCTTTATTCATGATCTCTTACCATTAAATATGGAAGACACTAGCTACTCCTGTATTTGTTTCCTCTACCTTTATTAACAGTATACACAGTGCTCCCTACCTTTCTCCCTTACACATATTGCAAGGAACATGTAACTGTAGCAGCAAAGGATATTGCCGGATCTCTCTACTGTAAGAATCACCAATAATAATTATCTTACAAAGAGAAGATTCACTAAAACTTGAGTTCATACTCATGAACCCTATTCCACCTGAGGAAAGCCATATACGCCAGTTATATTTCTGTGGTTAACAGGCTAGTCTTATCATTAGAACTGTGCCTCTTTTTAACCCCTTAAACTAAGGATATTCACTGTTTTTTGTTTCTGACTCTAATACATTTGCCTGATTATACTTCTCACTGATGCATCCTGAATCTGTTTGTATTATAAAATTTGACAAACCTCCATGTACAGCCACATCTTACCTTTGGGATATTTCCCCAGGACCTGATCAGTAACTTGCAAGTTTCATATTTTCTCTCAAAATTGAGCAAAGCCTGTTGGTTGATTTGTAATGCGCTACAACTGTACATTTAGAGGGGCCACTGAATGTGCAATTCGTTGTATTTTTTTCATCTTCCTCCTTATAAGTGGTGAGGAGACCCACACATAGTTAAATCCAGTCTCAAAACAAAAATTAAAAAGGAAAAAAAATTCCAAAACACACAAGAGTGTGTTGATATCATTTCATATTTCTATCATCAATAAATGATCACTCTTACCCACATCCTCGCCATAATTTGGGCTTGTTTATTTTCAAAAAGTTTAGCCTTTCTAAGAAGTATGCACTGATAGCACATTATTATTTTAGTACATCATATTTTTCTAATGGTACTTGAAGTATCAGTAGGAGATAAGGATGCTGTTTGGAGTCTCTGGCAAGTCCCCATGGATGAATTGCAGCTGAGGCCTTTAGGATTTTGGAGGAAGACTCTGCCATCATCTGCAGACAACTACTCTCCTTTTAAGAAGCAGCTCTTGGTATGCTACTGGGCATTAGTGAAAACTGAATGCTTGACTATGGGACACCAGGTCACCATAAAACTTGAGCTGACTATCATGGCCTGGGTATTATCTGATCCATCAAGTCATAAGGTTGTACATGTTCAGCAGCAGCCATCATTAAATAGAAGTGCTACATTTGTGATAGAGCAGGTCCAGAGGGTACAAGTAAATTATATGAGGAACTTTGCCGGATAACTATGGCTTCTGTACTTGCTGTATTGCCTTCTGTTTCCCAGCATGCATCTATGACATTGTGGAATGTACAATATAATCATCTAGGAGGAAAGACTAGGGCCTTGTTTATGGATGGCTCTGTATGCTATGCAGGCACCATTCACAAATGGACAGCTGCAGCATTACAGCCCCTTTCTGAGATGTCACTGAAGGACAATGGTGAAGGGAAATCATCACAGTGAGCAGAACTTCAGGTAGTGCATCTTGTAGTACCTTTTTGCTGGAAGAAGAAATGGCCAGATGTGCAACTATATACTGATTCATGGGCCATAGCCAACAGTCTGGCCAGATAGGAAGTTGGAAGGAGCATGACTGGAAAATTTGTGACAAGGATATTTGGGGAAGAGGTATGTGGATAGACTTCTCCATATGAGCCAAGGTTGTAAACATATTTGTTTCACATGTGAATGCTCACAAAAAGGTGACATCAGCAGAAGAAAACTTTATTTATTTATTTTTGGTGGAACTGAGGATTGAACTCAGGCCCTATGAGCTTGCCAGACAAGCACTTATTCCACTGAGCCATCTCCCCAGCTCAGAAGAGAATAGTGGAAAACCTCCTTCCTCATCCACTACTGTTATTGCCCAGTAGGTCCATGAACAGAGTGGCCATGGTGGCACGGATGGAAGCTATTCATAGGCTCGGCAACATGGACTCCCACTCCCTAAGGCTGATTTGGCTATAGCCGCTGCTGAATGCCCTATATGCCAGCGACAGAGACCAAAACTGAGTCCCCAATATGGTACCATTTCCCAAGGTGATCAACCTATGGCCTGGTGGCAGGTTGATTATATTAGACCACTTTATCATAGAAGGGACTGTGCTTTGTCCTCACTGGCATAGACACATATTCTGGACATGGATTTGCCTTTGCTGCACATAATGTTTCTGTCAAAACTACCATCCATGGACTTACAGAAATCCACCACCATGGAATTCCACACAGTATTGTTTCTGATCAAGGAACATATTTTACAGTCAAAGAAGTGAAGCAATGGGCTCATGCTCATGCAATTCACTGGTCTTACCATGTACCTCACCATCCAGAAGCAACTGGATTGGTAGAATGGTGCAATGGCCTTTTGAAGACGTAGTTACAGTGCCAGCTAAGTGGCAATATTCTACAGGGCTGGGGTAAAGCACTTCAGTAGGCCGTATATGCTTTGAATAAGTGACCTCTGTATGGTACTGTGTCTCCCATAGCCAAGACTCATGGGTCCAGGAATCAAGTGGTGGGAATAAGAACAGTACTACTCACCATTACCCCTATTGATCCACTAGCAAAATCTTTGCTTCCTTTCCCCACAACCTTATGTTCTGCTGGACTAGAAGTCTTAGTCCCAGAGGGGGAAAGACTTGTACCAGGAAGCACAGCAGTGATACTGGAAGCTAGGATTTCCCCCTGGCCACTTTGGTTTCCTCATGCCTGCCTCTGAGGAAACAAACTAAAAAAGGATTCACGGTGTTGTCAGAGGTGATTGACCCAGATTGTCAAGAAGAAATTGGATTACTACTCCACAATGGAGGAAAGGAAGACTGTACATGGAGTGCAGGAGATCCCTTGGTGTGTGTGTGTGGGGGGGGGCTCTTAGTATTTCCATGCCTTGTTTTTTTTTTTTTTTTTTTTTTTTTTGCGGAACCAGGGATTGAACTCAGGCCCTTGCGCTTGCCAGGGAAGCACTTATTCCACTGAGCCATCTCCCCGGGCCCTCCATGCCTTGTTTTTAAGGTGAATGGGAAACTATAACAATCTAAGACGGCACCATGCCAAATGGTCCAGAGCCTTCAGGAAAGAAGGTATGGTTCATTACACCAGGGAAAGAACCAAGACCTGCTGAGGTACTTACTCAGGGCCAAGGGAATGCAGAATGGGTAGTAGAAGAAGGTAATTCTAAATACTAGCTACAACCCCATGATCAGGTACAGAAAACAGGATTATAATTGTTCTATTTCACTTCTATATATAGTTGAGTTATAATATAATATGGATAGATTTAGATTTTTTTTTTTTTTTTGTCTTTTTGAGACAGAGTCTCACTATGTAGTTCAGGCTGGCCTTAAGCTCACTTTGTAGCTCAGGCTGGTCTCGAACTCACAACAATTCTCCTGCCTCAGCCTCCCGAGTGCTGGGATTAGAGGCATGCGCCACCACGCCCAGTTCTTAGTACCAGTTCTTAAGGATTATTGAACCTATGTTAATGTTGAAGTATAAGCATCAAACAAACAACAACAAAAACAAACCTTACCCTCTATTTTGATAAGGGTATTAGTGTGTTTCCATTTGTATGCAGGATAGTATAGTTATAATAATGTTAGATGCAATAATATGCATATGTATCTGGAGACTGTTTTAAAGAAATATATCCAGTTGCCAAACTGACAAAGGGTGGATTGTGATGGTTGATACATTGTGTCAACTGGGCCAGATTGCCTGGGGTCGATACATTGTGTCAATTTGGCTGTATCCCTGGTAGTTCCACACTCTGCGCTGCTGTGAGGGCCCTGCCCCAGAGTAATTTAGTACAAAAAGAGGTTGAGAAAGAATTAGGCATTCAATCTTCGCAGTCAGCTTGGACTTTATCTCCTGGCTTCCAGCACACAATCTTCATCCTCCATATTGGATCCTTCAGCTTTCCATTCCAGATTCTTCAGTCTTCCATTGCATATCTAACAGATGGCTGTTAGAGACAGTTAGAAACTGTTAGAAACCATTAGAGACTGTTAGAGATGGAACACTGCAGTGAGTATAAAACCTTGGGACTGAATCCTTCAGGTAATTGTGTGCAGACGCTCTCGGCTCCCTTCCTCATCTGACTCTGTGACTGGCACACCTTGTGTTATACTGCTTCTTGTATATATCTGTTCTTCTATTAAAATCCTGATTAAAACAATAATAGTGATTGTTTAATATGTTTATAGGTGTTGTCTGTACTATTTTTCCTATTTCTGAATTAAATTTTTCATTTTAGATTTTTTAAAGTGTTGAGACAGGATCTCTGTATATGGTTCAAGTTGGCCTTGAGTTTGCAGCAATCCTCTTGTCTCAACCTCCCAAGTGCTATGATTACAGCCAAGTGCCACCATGCCTAACTGAATTATTCTGTTTAATTCTGCTTAGTTTGGAGTATTTTTATTATTAACAATAACTTTTGTTTAAATATACAACAAAAATAAGTTGCTTAATCTTTTTATAATACACAGAGAAAGTATTTTTCCCAAACTTATTCCCATTGTGTGACTTGCCTTTCCATTTATCCAATTTATTTTTGTATATGTAAAATAAATATAAATTCTAACTTAAAAATGAATCTGTTCAGAATGCTAGACACACACATGTGTATGGAACCTTCCTTCTTTTCTTTCTTTCTTTGACTTTTTGTGACAGGGTCTCACTAGACAGCTCAGGCTGTCTTGAGCTTACTATGTATCCCAGGCTGGTCTCAGACTTGCAACCATCTTCCTGTCTCAGCACTTGAATGCTGGGACTATAGACATGTGCCACCATACTCAGCCCTGGAACCTTATTTCATATGAGGGATGCTGGCTTCCAGTAAAAAAGCTTGCCAGTGAATAGGGGCTCTGTGAAACAGCAGTCTTGCAACCAGAGAAGGTGGGACAGGCACATAGAGTCTGTTGTTATTGGAGGCTCACAGAGGCAGAAAAAAAATGCTTCACTTACTTTATTGCATTACCTGAGAGAATTCCTAGGTAAATTTTCAGATGTGGATATAGGCTCCCTTAAACCCATCAGCCTCATTTTAGTGAGCTCATCTCCACCTCAGAATATCTGTTTTATTCAACATGTCAATCTATATCCTACAATCATTGGACAATGATTGCCCATACAGAAGATATGGTTTCTTTTCAGAAAGGGGCTAGATCTTCAGCAAAAATAGTATTTCTAAAGATTACTTGGAAAGTGTTTTTATAATAAAACAGTGATAACATGCTGAGTATTCTTTCCCTGGAGAACCCATCAGAACCTATAGAATACAATTTAACTGTAATATTTATGTCTGTGCGCACATGAAAATCAAAGCAGTACTTTGTGGTGGTGTGTGTGTCTGGAGGCCCTACAATTTGGGGACATAGCTTGCAATAGGCTAGGAACTGAAGGGAATCAAGCCCAGCAGGACCTGTAGCAGGGGTAGGGCTAGCTACACGGGTGAATGGTACCTGGAGTCCAGGAGCACCAAAGTCAGGTGGACCACTGTAGAAAGAGGCAGTGGGGCTATCTTTGTCTCAGATAAGTGCCTTAAGGGCCCACACAGATGCAGGTATCTTCAGGACCAGATGTGTCTACCAGCCCTGGGCTAGGGAGTGGTTCTCCAGGTTTAGGTAGCTGGAGTTCTGTAAGTGGTGCAATGATTCCATCTTTTCTGAGCCTCTACATGAATCCTTTTGCAGCTCAAGTGTGTGAGGAAATACTTTCTGCAGGTGCCCAGCCTGGAATCCCCACCCTCAAGGAAGCATGGGGAAGAGAGCTCCTCTGGTACTCAAGCACACAGTCCCTGAAGCTCTTGTAAAGGTATTTCAAAATGGGTTTGGCTCAAGAAAGGCAGGTTACAAGAATATCTCACTTTTCAAAAGTAAAAAGGGGAGATGGCCTCCCAACTCTCCTGATCATTTCCCTTCAATGGGCACATCCATTAGTGAGGTTCCCACCTGGGTATCCTCAGGATCATTGGTACAAAACCTGAACCTATCAGGTTTCCATGTTTGCTAGTTGTTGCCATAATATTCTGATTTACCAAAAAGCATACTTATAGTTCTTAAAACTTCAGTTATTTCATACATTGTTTAAATTCACTGAGTTTTGGGCAGGCTGTTTTTCCATTTGGTGGCTCATTCAATACCTCCTCTTGGTCTCTTTTTTTCTGTTACCACACTTGAAGATTGAGACAGGAATATTGAAACATCAGTCCCATTCTGGACAATTGAATAAGATCCTATTTCAATATGAAATTAAGGTGTTAGGATACAACTGGGTCTAACTCATCTAAAGTGATGAAGCCCTGACTTAAATCTGTAGTACTGAAGCAAAAATGAAAAATTTTCTCAGTACTTGCTCATGGTGATAGACAGCAGTGATGAGTCAGCAACTGGACACAAAGGGTGAACAGTCAGTGATTTATAGTGTGCTATATCTATTAAGTTCATGAGATGGCAAATATTTTATTATAAATTTTGTACTGTTGCATAAATTTCCTCAAACACTGTTAAATTTAACTGTTTTGATCAGATATAAAAGAGCCAAACCTTGACAATGATGTTTGATTTATTGGATATATTCGGTGTATTTTAAATGTATTTTACTTTCAACTTTTGGTTTGATGGTGATATTTTCCTTTTCAAACTCAAGTAGCATTTGTACTACCTTCAACTCTTCAAAAGTGTTTTGTAGACATGACATTTATCAGATTGTTTCCTACTTTTGAGTGCTGCATTACTCAGCTTCTCCAGAGCAACCCAACCAGGAGATAATTTGAGTACTGTTTTGAACAAGGAAGAATACTCTGAAGTACTTCGTGGTTTGAGTGTGGGTTTGTTTGTTTTGCTTTGACTTTATTGGTGGTGTTGTTGTTTTGATATAATAAAAACGCCCCTCATTCTGTTCCTATTCTGTTTTACCTTACCAAAACTAAGGGATAAGATGGAGCTATTCAATGAATACACAGGGGCGAGCAGATTTTTGTATAACAGCAAGCATGTGCAAAGCTAAAAAGAAAACACTCCATTCCTAGTTTATGCTGATTCTGGGAACCTTTTTGTCTGTTTTAACCTTAAATTACTATCTCCTTTTCTGTACTGGGTTGGATGTTCACTCCTAAAATCCCACTTCCTCTTCCATCTAAAGGGAGGTGTGTCCAGCACTTTTGATTCCAAGACCTTGTAGTGATTTGTAGCTCTCTGGGGAAAGAGACAACCATAAGTTTTTGATATATGTGACATAAGTGACTACAATCCCTAAAATGCCCCCTAAGTCTCTCCTGTATTTCCCAAACTCTGAGGACAGAATTTCCATGTTGGCATCCTGAAGAAATCCATGGTAATGGCCATTTATGGAGAAAGGCACAATTGACATAGGGCACAGAATTTCAGCTCAAGGCAGGCACCTCTTAATCTGTCCTCTGTAAGTTTTAGCTGGTGTCATCATAGAGCATCAAGCAGTGGGGCCTGTTTTGGGTTTTCACATCAGTGACACTTGAAAAGTAGTACAGGTCATGGGGACAAGGAGAGTGTACATTGGATAATATCATTTGCTCTGCTTAGGTTTGTGGTACAGAGAATTTTGGCAGCTCCTGAGGTCTTTGTTTGCCTATTTTGGTTACCCTGTCACTTAGGAGCTTATATGTCCATACTGTACCTGCTAAGTTGATAGTTTTCAGGAAATAATTTTGTGCACATCAGAAAACATGAATGTATCTTAACTTTTTTATTTTAAATAAAAATAAACCAATTAAAACAGTTTAATAGCAGAGTAACAATAATGAATGCATTGTGTATTGCTATCTTTCTAGTAGCTACTTAGAGTAAACAATATAGCATAAAATATTGTCCAAACAATATCAGCACAAACCTTTCTTTTCAATGAACTAAGACAAATTAGCTGTATAACTATCTTAACTACCCTATGTATATATAACTTTTTGTTAAAATCATGATGTAGCACATGAGCAAGATTTAAAGCATGGGTAGAGTAAGGCATGTTGATCAATGTCACATAATACACCACATAGCCTTAAAGTACTGAAATGTTGGACCCAAATATCACTAGTGCCCTGCTTGATAACACTGTGTAGTGTGGCTTCTTCCCACATCTTAGACCCTGCTCATCACTGTACTTCTGGATCATATACCACAGCTTCATGTACATTATTTATGCTGGCTATAAACCCTAGAGACTGATGAGTATGTGCACATGAACTGTACCGCTGAGCTAACCATCAATCTCATTTACATATGTTTAGTGTGCCCAAATGGAAACATGTTAGAGAATTCATCCTGTATTTTACGCAATATTATTTTCTAGATCTGTTTGCATTATATTATATGTAATTCCTGACAAGGCCTCTACTGTTTGTCTCCAGAGCACCTTAATTGGCTTTCCATGGTTATAGGAAAGCAGGCTTCTCTATTTCTATTACTGGTGTAAAATGACACAAAGCACATTCATTTGCTGCCCTAGAAGCAGATTTGAGAAAATGCCATAGATGCAGAGGGCTCAGGAGCTTATCTGCACATGCACAGTGTGTGGCAGAATTCAGGAAAGAAGAGGGAGAGGAAGAAGGAGAGGAAGAGGGAGAGGGAGAGGAAGAAGGAAAAGGGAGGGGGAGAGAGAGAGAGAGAGAGAGAGAGAGAGAGAGAGAGAGAGAGAGAGATTCATGAGGGACTGAAGAAACTTAATTGAAAGCCAGTAAACAACACTTTGAAGCCCAGTCAAAGAAGCAAAATGTCAGTGCCAGTTTGGACTTTATTTCCAGGGTATATAATTTTGCAAGAATGCTTGGGGTTTACATTTTCCAGATACTATTGATCTGCCAGCCATGGGACATTGTGGTTTAACATTTACTCCGCTCTTCAATTTGTTTTAACTATTTTTTTTTATCGGTATGACCCTTTTCTCTGAGTGTGTTTATGGTTAGCTTCATAGAAGGGGGTGAAGGAATGAGTTTATCTACAGTTTAAATGAAATTAAGTGACTTTTACAATGGATTTATTAAAGAAAATGGAGACTGAGGATGTATTAAAATCTCAATGTACACCACCACCAGGGGGCAATAGTTTCTGTTTTTCGTAGGCAACCGACGTTAGGGTCTTTCTAATTTAGTTTCATTTATGCCTTTTAATATTTTTCTGTCTTGCATGCACCCATTTTATGTGCTCTTTTCATTTTCTTTGAAAGTCCCCCTATAAAAAGTCTTCTCATATCATATTTTCATATTTGTGATGAATTATGATAAAATCTTGTTCAGGGTATTTCTTTGCATGTTTTCCATTTGCATGTTAATTTTCTCATGTATTTTCTTCCTTAAACAGACATTCTAAGTAATTTTTAATACCTTCAAAGTCACATAAATACTTATGGCCTTAAATTTTATTTCTGAAGATTTACTAAATTCTAGATTTTGTTTTATTTCAGTTTTTTGAGAACTGGTCTCACTATATATTTCAAGCTTGCCTCAAACTCATGGCAATCATTTTTGCCTCAGCCTTTCAGGGGTTGGAATTACAGATGTGCGCCACTATACCTGGGTTAGCTTTTCTTATATGCTTTTTTGCATGTTTTAATATTATATTTATATATTTTAATGCCCCTAGAGCACACATTTGAATATTTGTTACACATAAATCAGATTCACTTTGCATATAAAATGACCAGTTTTCCACAGTAAGTAGCGATGAATTACATTTTATACTTATTTTATACTTCCAGCCTTACTAAATCCTAGTTTGTTTAAAGCAATGTATTTCTTGGTACTTCTTATACAATTACTGTGTTCTCAGGTTGCTGAGTTTCAGGTTTGAGTGACTGCAACTGAATATAATGTTCCACACAGTGGGAAAGAATACCTCTCCTTTATTTTTTATTGAAGATTTAATAAATATAACACTTTCCTTTGATTTTCTGACTGAATTGTAGTGGATATTGGTTAAATTTTAGTTGTTTACTGGTATCATACGTATAGTTGCATTTAGCATGTAATTTTTAAAATTTCTAGCATAATTCATTATCAAATCTGGGTCTGTACATTATTCTCCTGACATTCAGATCATCTTCCCTTTCTATTAGTAAGTATAAGTTTTATCTTTGGATATGAAGATTTCTAAAGAATTTGTTGATACAATATATAATAATTCTAAAACAATTTTTAAACTTGGTGGAGTGCGAGATCTTTTTTAGGTGTCAATAACATCCTTGCTTTACAGTGATAAGTGAGGAAGAATTTTCATTAATAAAACAACACATTAGCAGAGACTGAGTGAGGAACAAAATGGGAGGCTAAAAATGAATCAAAACATTAAAGAAGTCCATGAAAACACAAATTCTCTCAGAGATTGGTTGCATTTTATTACTATATAAAAAAAAACTATTTGATGGTAGCTAGTGACGAATATTTTTAAGAAATAAATACGTGAATTCTTTCATCCTACAAAAGAGAATTAAAAAAAAACAACTGGGAATCAAACTTAGGACTTTGTGCTTGCCAGGTAGGTGCTTTTGCCACTGAGCTATACCCCAAGCCTGAAATAGAAAACTGTTGTCTACTTTTAATGTAAGGAAAAAGTCATGATGTGATATTGGTTCATTAAGTGTCTTTTCTTTCTTAATTAGAAAAAACTGATCAGTGTGCAAAATAACCTGTTATTGAGTTCAGTGAGAATAAGAAACAGTTTTCTGCAGGTGATTCATTGAAGAATCAAGTGTATTAAAAATGCAAGAAATCATAGATGGAAATAAGACTTTTTTTATTTTATTGAAGAACAAATAGCAATGAGACAGTTTCACGACAAATTAACAGGACAGATTCAATAAATTAATACATTGCAAACTGTTTTAGTAATGCTTTAGTATTGTACAAGGTGCATACATGGTATTATACTTATAGACATTATTATAGCAGATGTCTCTAATCAGTGAATTAAGAGAGTGTAGCTATTTATTTATTTTTTATACACAAATAAGACTTAGATATAGACTGACACCAATAAAATGATTTGGTGCTACACATATTCCATTGATAGAGTAAAAGGGAAATCCTAGTCCTGGTGAATTTGGCCTTGATGCCAAAGAAAAGCTTCATCTTCATTATTTACTGAGTCTGAATAATTATATTTGGGGAAAAAATGGACTTCACATGAGAAGCTTTTTAGCCAATGCATAAATATATATTGATTCATGTTTCAATATTAGCATATTTATCCCTGGGAAGGTGGTAGAGTGGTGGGCAGTGACAAGTTAGCCTCTCCAAGATTAAGGGTCCATCAACCTGAAGAAGAGAAGAAGGAGGAAGGTGTATTCCTAACGCCCAGGAAAGCTCTGAAATGTGAATTGCAGATGTCCAGGGAGAAGCACACCAATGGAGTGGAGTAGACACAGTGGGCTTTACTGGCTTGTGAGGGACTTCATTCCAAATGTCCTCATGAGAGGGTGATTGACTGGATGCCACTTGGGTTAGGGCTTGCCTGGGACTTACAATAGCTGTGGGTTGGCTCCTTCTCAGGCCTGCTGGTGTCTGCTAGGCACAGCCCTAATAGACACTCAAGGTCAGTAAGCCAAGATCAAGTCAGCAAGAAACATCCATAGTGCTGTGGGCTGACAACTCAGCTCACAGTCCCAAAGCAGAGACCGGGAACAGCTGGATTTCTGTGGAGATGAACAAGCACCCCACCCTATTTCCTACTGAGGAATTATTGTGATTATATAGCACTTCATCTTGATTCCACAAGAGGCTGGCTGGGATTATACAGTATGGATCTGGGCTCTGTCAGCTTCCTTTGTTTATCAGTCAGAGGAGATAACCACTGTGAAGTGCTCAGGACCACAAAACAGTAGACTGCTTATCAGGGATATAGCTCAGCAGCATAAGTGTCTTTCTGGCAAGTGCAAGGCCCAGAGTTCAATCCCTGGTGCTGAAAAACACAAAACAAAACTGTAGACCCCAGAAGATAACTATAGGATTGAAATCTTTTGATTGTTGAGAGAATCTCTTTTTTCTTTATTTGTTGGTTTTGTTGTTGCTGTTGTTGTGTTATGCATTATTTGTTCATGAGCATGAACACTGGCTTTGGTTTTCTAGTCTGTCTTTAGTTTGTGTTTTTGTTTCTTTTTTGTTTGTTTTCTTCCTATCTTCTTCACCAGTCTCCAAAATCTTTAATTCTCCTTTTTCCTTCAACCTTGCTTCTAATCTCTTTTCTTCTGTATCTCTATTCTTTTCTTCCTATCCCTTTAAATTTTTCTCAACAGAGGTTAAAATTTCTCAATTGAGGGGATTTTTTTTTTTGTGGCTATCTCAGCCTGCTCTGGGGGTGGGGTTGGTGTGGCATGTGGTGCCCAGGATCAAACTGCGTTCCCTGCCCTTGCCTAAGTTTGCCTAAGAAGGCGCATTAGTCTGCGGAGCTGTCTTGCTGGCCCAATTGAGATATTTAAGGTATATTAATTTCTGGTTTGTTTTGTTTTTAAAATTAATTTTACTAATACATTTAAGGCACACATAATGATTGCATTCAGCATAGGGAATTTGTACCTGTTTATGATATTACTTGGTTGTTTTTTCCCATTCCCTTACCTCTCCTTTAGCACCTTCCCCTTTTTTGCAAAAGGTGTATTTCTGTTTTTTCTTCTTTTTCATATTTCTTCTTTTTAGTTCCTTTCTGCTCCTTCCCCTTTTTTGCAAAAGTTGTATTTCTGTTTTTTCTTCTTTTTCATATTTCTTTTTAGTTCCTTTCTGCTCCTTCCTTTGCCCATCCCCCTCCCTATTCTTTCTTCCCATTTGAATATTTCCTTCCTATTTCACAATAGGTATTATAATTTGTTTACACTTTCATATCAGAGAAACAATGAAGTATTTACACATGTGTCTGATTTATTTCAATTAAGGGTATGGTCTCTAAGTGCTTCTGTTTAGCTAGAAATGTCTTTGTCTTTCAGGTGCATCCATTTTTCTACAAATGTCTCAAATTTTTCTTTTTTTATAAGTGAATAATATTCCATACTATAGACAACACATTTCAAACTTATCCTTATTCATGGCAGAGTAGTACTCCATTTTATTTAAAAACTACATCCTTATCCATTCATCAGTTGGTGAGCATCTGGGCTATTTTCAAAATTTGACTATTAAAAACTATGCTGCTGCAAACATGGAAGTGCATATATCACCATGTTATGGTGCTATTAATGGGTAAGAAAACAGCATAAATGTACTTTGGTAGTTCTTTTAGTTTATTTTTACTCACTGTGAAAAAAATGACTTACATAAGAGAAAAAAAAAAGGATTGAAGAGAATAATTTTTGCTCTGTGTCAGTTTTTGGTCAACCTATTTCTTATAATTCTGGAACGAGGCAGGAAAGGAAAACTGCTCAACCTCATTTTATCTTCAAAAGAGGAGAGTGTGAGAATAAGGAAGACAAGAATGTGAGGAGGAGAGCAGTGTCCTCTTTAGGATATTTCAGGGAATAATCCCAGGGTCCTTTTCCCCCCAATACATCAAGAAATTAATCTAAAAAGATGAGAATCTGAGGGCCGGGGAGATGGTTCAGTGGAATAAGCGCTTCCCTAGCAAGTGCAAGGGCCTGAGTTCAATCCCCGGTTCCACCAAAAAAAAAAATAAATAAATAAAATAAATAAAAAAATCAAAAGCCGGGCATGGTGGCGCATGCCTGTAATCCCAGCACTCGGGAGGCGGAGGCAGGAGGATTGTTGTGAGTTCGAGACCAGCCTGAGCTACAAAGTGAGCTTAAGGCCAGCCTGAACTGCATAGTGAGACCCTGTCTCAAAAAGACAAAAAAAAAAAAAAAATAAAAAATAAAATAAAAAGATGAGAATCTGCACTATGTGCTGAACCTCAAAAGAACCAGCCAGCTTGCAGTTAATTTTATAGCATGGCATTTAGAGGATATTTTACTTTGAATCCATAGCAGTGTTGAAATACATAGAAATGGTGGGTTTTATTCATACTACAGATTATTATTTAGTCTCAACAAGGATTTCCTGAAATTTATGCCAACATGATTAATCTGGAAATCATCAAGTAAAACATTCTAAACATTGACAGTTACACCGTGATCACACTGTACTTAGCACCTAGAACCCTCAACGGAAGCAGAATTTAATGATGGTTGAAATGTGTGAATATTTAAAAATTGAGAGATATTAATAAAAAGGTACAGTGTTTCTCTGGCATAGTGCAACCAGTTTCTAGAAATCTCATAGGCCCACAAGAAATGAAACTAATGGCATATAATACTGAAATTGCTAAGAGCATTTTCTATCATATTTACCCAATACCCAAAAAGTAACTGTGTTAGACGACAGATATACTAACCAGACAGGATTTGGGAATCATTTTGCAATACGTGATTGGGCATATTGTATGCTTTTTCTTTTTGGTATGTGTTTACAGGAAGTTTACAATTTTCTTGTGGAGGGGCTACATATGCACAATACAGCTTGATCCTGTTTAAATCCACTTTCTTCCCACCTCCCTGCATCTTTCTCCAAATTGCCTTTCCCCATTTCTGTTCTTGTTAATATTCATTGTATTTTATATTTATAACAAAATGTTCGCATTCACTGATGCTATTAGTTTCCTTTATGAGGCATACCTTCATCATATTCATCTCATCTTCCCTTGCCCTTCTCCTCTCACCCTTAGTTTCCAGAACCACTTCCCATCTGCAAGATACATAGCCCCTTCTCTCCTATCCATCCATTATAGTGTTTTTTATTTGTATTCTGTCTTATGTTAGATAAGAGTGCTATATGGTATATAAGCTTGTGTGTTTGATTTATTTCACTCAGTGCTTTGTCTTTCAGGTGCATCCATTTTTCTACAAATGTCTCAAATTGTTCTTTTTTTATAAGTGAATAATATTCCATACTATATAGATACCACATTTCTCTCTACAGGCTGATTGCAGGACATAGCTATTTTGAATTTTGCTGCTCTACCTACCTTGGTTTGAATGTACTGCTATAGCTGTGATAGGGTAGATGCTTCAGTTGGTCTTTTTAGCGTTGTGTAGTAGCTGGTAGCTTGAATTTCCTTGCTCTTTGGTGGATCCTTTGATTAATTTTTATAATGCACCATTTTGTCCCTTAATACTGACTTGAGTTGAATGTGACTCAGATGTCACAAACTTGAAAAATTCTAAGAGATTTAGTTAAAATTAGACTAATAAGATTTTTGTTACGAGTGTCCAGTGACTTAAAGTTTTATGGGGCAAACTTGGAACTAGAAAATTATGTTTGGCCTTGCTAGGGAATGAAAACCTTGAAGAAAAATTGGAGAATAATCCAAGTGTCATGAGTATTCTTGAATGAATTCAGGACATTTGTTCTGAGTGACATCACATGCATTTTTGGTTTTAGTATTATTATTTAGTTTTGGTAGGAAGTCTCTGTAATGTGTAGGCTGGAAATTAAACTCCCTGCTGCCTCAGCCTACGAGAGTAGTATGAATATAGATGTGGAAAACAAAGCGTACTTATGGTGTAGGTTTATAATCATGTCTGTTTATAAGATCACATTGCAGGGTTAAATTAAACCTCATCAACTATTTGTTGTTATGTTTAAAAAATTATAATTCACATCCAGGGAGAATATGTATCAATATAAAATCAATCTTTTGAATCATCCACATTTACATTAGTTCCTGTAAATTCCAGACTAGTGATGTGTGTGTAATATTTTTTAAAAATTATAATTTCCTCAGTCTGGAACAAAGACCCTAAAATTATTACAATTTCCTGAATAGCATAAATATCTCTTTTTTAATTATGCCACTTCAAGACAGTTTCTTTTTTAAGGCAGGGTCTCATTGTGTAGTGCAGGCTGGCCTCGAGCCCATTATGCAGCCCAGGCTGGTCTCATACTTACAGCCATCCTCCTGTTTCAGTCTCCTGAGTGCTGGGATTATAGGTGTATGCCACCACACCCATCCAAGAGAATTATTTTTGGAATCTGATTTTTTTGCCGTTAGAACTGGCCTCTAAATTTGACAAAACTAGAACTGATATGGGTGATGTGGGTATTGAATTTTGGGCCTACCTCCTACTGTTGGAGAATTTCTTAGTGTTTAGCAAAGAACACACAGTTGACTTTTAAAATGAAATTTAGAAAAATTTCAACCTTCAGTGAATGGGTGAGTATCTTTTCAGAAGTAAGTGTGTGGAGAAAAAGATATTTTACCCTGAGAGGATGGCTAAGAAGCATGTGTGGAAGTTTCTAGTTACATTTTCAGGTTTTCCCTATTTCCCTCGCCACTTGGAAGTGAGGCACCACTTGATGCATGGGGCACAGCTGAGAGTAGGGTGTAAGCACAGGATTGCGTTTAACATTCTGAGTGTGTGTTCTCCTGTGAATTTCTTCCCCATTGCTGATTTTGGTGCATGTTGTTTATAAAAAATAAGAGAGTGAGAGAAGTTACCTGAACAATTTAGAATTCTTTTCATGTTTTAGCCATAAGGATCTCATATTCTTAGAAACTATTGAACTGAGCCTAAAGGTGCAAAACAAATTTAGTCATAAATTATTTCTTTTACATTTTACATAAGCATGCATAAAGCTTCATAGAATCACACCAGTGAACACACCACCTACTTCTAGTTCATCTGTTTGATTTCATGTAACTGCATTCAGAGGTCACAGGGAGGATTTTGGATGCTGTCTAGCTTTACTACCATATCATTAAGTAGAGTGTTATTTGGTTAAAACTTTTTGGAATTTTGGATGAGTTAATTGAAGTTATTATACTATTATTAATATGCTGAAAAGTTATGTTATTCCTTTGCTTCAAATATTACTCAGAGGACCCTAAGGAGATTTTAATTTTAGCTACTTCACTTACTTACTGCACTGACTGTGATTTTGCATTGTTTCTAGTGTTTCGTAATTGTGGGTTTTGATATTTGGAGAGAAGCAGGCCTTGGCATGACTTGAGTCTCCCTTTATCGGTTGTGGTGTCTTTGTTCTTCCATGTCGATTGCTGGTACTACAACCTTAGTCCTTTCTGGCCCTCAGGGTGAAGAGGTTGCAGCAACCAAGACTGAAGTGTCCTGTCCTATTCCAGTGAGGTGACTTCAGCATGGCTGCAGTCCTCGCTTGCTAGCTCAGTGCCAGTGGCCATACTTCTCTGCAAAATGTGTGGTGACATCAGGAGTGTTGCAAGGAGACTCTTGACTTATATGTATGTGTATGACTATGATGTATGGAGCATTCTCTAGCTTTTTCTCCCAACAGCAGACTTGGTGTCGTCATGTATATTTTCGTGTGTTTGTAAGTTGTTTGGATTTTGTGGGATACATGCTCATCAGTGGATTCATCCTTTGATGTGTTCAGCGACTGAATGTGATGTTAGAATTGGAGCCTAGATGGAGGTGGGTCACTGGGGTTGGGGCCTGGGAAAGTATATTTTGTTCACCATCTTCTCTCCCTTCTCTCTATGCTTCCTGACACTTTTTCTTCCATCATACTTTTTGCCTTATTCCCAGCTAAACATTGACTGAAACTATGAATAATAAAATCTTCTCCTTTATGTTGTTGACATGGGGTATTTTGTAATTGTGGGTTTTGATGTCTGAAACAGGAAACTGGGTGAGGCACCCATCCGTGCTAAATGTAATACATGTTTGCAACACAGTCTCAAACCAGCAAATGTGTCCTCAATCCTGGTCTTCATCATGATGACAGTAAATAGTTATATTTCTAACTACATTTTTTGTTTTCATAATGTTTTAGTATCATAGAAGGTGCATACATGATATTATACTTACAGACATTATTATAACATATGTCTCTTATCAGTAAATTAAGAGAGTGTAGCTGTTTGCATATCTTAGTTTTTATACCTGAATTACATCAAAGATTCAATAATTAATACTTTCTACCTTGTTATTTTCCTAGTGGTTGGCCATCGCTTCTAATTACTTTTTCACATTGTAAAAAGTCATTGTGTTTCATTGATGATGTGCAAGAATATCTGAGAAAAAATTTACCATTGCTGGCATTGAGTTTTAGTGGTTGAGCAGTTATCAAACTTGCTAAATTTCATTGCTCAAAAAATTCACTGTTAAACCCACAACATTGAAAGAAATAAGAATAAAAGAAAGTTCATATTACTGTTTAGAATGACAAAACATTGAAAAAGGAACTACTGATTTATGAAAGAAAAAATAAAGTAATCTTACAAATGAAACTGCATGTTGGGTGTAGTCTTCCTACACCCTAATGCTTCTTTACAGTAAACTGTGTGTAAAGAATAGAAGTTACCTCAGCGACTTAAAAACTTTTTATCATAATTTAACCCAAAGAATTTGATGGCTTTGTTTGGAAAATAGAGTACTTCATCTGAAGAAACAAAACATAAAATTTACAAGTAAAATATCTGTTTTACTTTTAACACCAGTGTGTATAAAGATTCATAGAATCATGGTGCAGCTAAGTGCAACAATTATGATTCCTTTCAGTCCATCTCTGATTTCATCTAACTCCATCCAGCATAGCCACACAGTGGATGTTTTTGAATGTACTTTGTGGCTTTACCATTACATTACTAAGAAAAGCATTGCTGGGGTAAACTCTTGGAAATTTTAAATGTTAAAAATTGAGGCTAAGGTAATATTATTAGCCTGAAATGATTACTTGTGGTTTTTCCCTTTCAGCCTATTATGTAGAGGTTTTTAGGGAAGTTCTCATTTCAGTTGCTTCACTTACCTTTTCTTTGCCCCCCCCCCCTTATTTTTTGCACTGGCTCTGCTTTTGTGTTGTTTTCACTAGTTTTGTAGTGTTGTTATTGTTGCTGCTAAATATATTATTTATTGTCTTCAGTGACAATGAGTTAGGATTACTGAAAAAATGAAAAAATTCCTGGTGTGAAAATAAAAAATTTAAAGAACATAATATGAATTTGTCCCTTAACATTTTATGTATAGGTCCAAACTGACAGGATCACTTCCTTCTGGTTCTCAGCTCAGAAAGTGTGTGTGTGTGTGTGTGTGTGTGTGTGTGTGTGTGTGTGTGTGTGTGATTCAGACCATCATGATATGAGGTTGATGCAAAATATTCATTCCTAAGGAGCATCATTCCTTTTCTTGAGAATACAATACATAATAGTAGTCAGGACACTGAGTAAGGTACTTTTGCTCCTTGGTAAGAAAAGAATCAAGGCAAAACAAGGGAAGAGCTTGAGAGCTTTTTTGTCCCTCAGGTAAGATGCAACTTTTGACCACTTTAAAAAAAGGAAAACCATAAAAATTTTTTTTTTTTAAAAAGGAAAGCCCTTATTCACTAAATTCAGCCTTTCTCCATTGGCTAAATCTTACTTACCAACATACTGCTTCCAGGCTTTCACCTTTAGGCTCCATGCAGAATAGCCCTTATGTAGCACTTTCTTCTTGTAAAGGGGAACAAGGGTCTATTACAGTTGTCTCAGGCACAATCTCTCACCTGGGTTTTTTTCTCTTCCAGTAATGGAGATCACAGCTAGGGGCAGTCTACCACTGAGCTGTACCCATCCCTTTATAGGACTTGTCTAAATAGTCCAGGTTGACTTTGAGCTTCTGATCCTCCTATGTTAGCCTCTTGAGTAGATGGGGTTCCAGGTTCTATACAGACACGATGCCTGGGTTCATTGTGAGTTTTGTTTTGTAAGGACTGCATGTTTATTATAATATGTATCACTGAGCCATGCCCTCAGCTTTTTCACTTGAAGTGTCCTCTTTACTATGTGCCTTTTTTCATCTATCTTCCCATTTAATTTATCCCACAAGCTGAGTGTGGTGGTGTGCATCTGTTATCCTAGCATTCTGAAAGTCTAAGGGAGGAGGATCATAAGTTGGAGCTCAGTCTGAGCCACAAAGTGAGACGCTGTCTTTAAGAAGATATGGTGATATAGCTCAGTTTGAAGGGCCTGGCTATTTCATTCCCAGTATATGAAATGAAAAGAAAAACTGTCCTCCATACAGCAAGCAGAGGAATCATCAAATAGCTTATTTCATTCTGTGTAAATGGTTCTCTTTTTTTGTTTCTGTTTTTGAGATAGGGTCTCACTGTATCATTCAAACTGGCCTTGTACTATGCAGCTAGGTTGGCCTCAAACTTGTGGAGGACCACATAGATGACCCTCCTTGAAAGAGCAACTGTCTCTATTTTGGCTAATCCTAATTCCGTGTATTGATATATACAGAGCTGGCTAGGATATTTATTTACCCCTCAATTGGCTTTAATCAATGCAAGTGGGTCTAGCAGAGGTGTTAATATACAACCTTTAAAACAATGAAATAGATCAGCGAAGTCCTCACTGTAGCTCCCAAACAGTAAGTGTGAGATAGGCCTAGTGTTGCCATGCTATTGACTGAGAATGAGACTCAAGCAAAGAGGCTATGATGTCTTAGGGTTTGAAAAATTACACATTCAGGAGCCAGGGAGATATCTCAGTGGAATAAATGCTTGCATGGCAAGCACAAGGTCCTCAGTTCTATCCTTGGTACCGAAAAAAAAGAAAGAAAAACTGAAGCACTAACCCCAAAACACTAGATAGTGCTCCAATCTGTGATGTGATGTTACTCTTTCTGCATATTTTTCTCTTTGCATATGGTAGAGGTTATTTCAGACCTCCTACCTAGCCCAGCTCACAGGCTTATGTACTTCCTGCCACTCTCAGTCACTCATTCCCAAGCCACTTCCCTCTTCATAAAAAAATAAAATCCAGATTTGTCCCTAGGTCAATGTCTTCTTTCTGGTTAGTCATTAGTCTGACTGGATTTAGGACCCATTGGCTCCTCTCAACTACAAATATGCCTTAGTCTCTATTCTTGCCATGTGTTGCTCTGGAAGTGGTAGGGCAGAATTAATTTATTAGAACTTCAATAACTTTTCAATGGGATTACAAATGCAGAACTCACTTGCACTGGTTAAAGACAATTAATCCCACACCAATACATGGAAATAGGGCCAGGTTTAGCCAAAATGGAGACAACTGCTCTTCTTTCAAGGAGAGTCATCCAGGTGGTCCTCCACAAAACTTGAAGTGATTCTCCTGCCTCAGCCTTCTGAATGCCAGGAATCACAGGCATATACCACCATGCCTCGCCAAAAATCAGGTTCTAAACTAAGAGATTATGCCTGATGGCACAACCTGTACTCTCCCTCTTCCTTACTGCTTTTCTGCTTACCTTTCCTCAGATATGATAGATAAACTAAGCACCAGCCAATCCAGGATCTTTGCATCTTCTGTCCATTCTGGTAGCCGTTTTTCTTATACCTGTGTAGATTCACTTACGTGTGTGTGTGTGTGTGTGTGTGTGCGCGCGCGCGCGCGCGCACATGCACTGGAGGCTCTGTGTTCAAAATCAGCTAAGCTGATGGCAACCCCAAATGTAAAGCAGTGCCCCTCCCCCAGTTTTCTGCACTCCTTTTTCTCTGCTTTTACCTTTCCTGTGATATATTTGCTCATCATCCATTGCTTCATCCACCCTGACCCATTAAGAATGTAAGCTTTGGGTATTTTTACAACATTTCTTTCTTTCTTTGGAATAAAATCAGAATGTGCCATTTTTATTTATCTTAATTAAATTTTAAATGTCGTTTTGACACAAAAAGGTATATACATAACACAGCTATATGACATTTTTTTCAACCGGAGGTGTCAAAATTGTGTGTATATATAGGGTAAAACAAGACTGGTAGGGAAAAGAGAATGTAATTAATTTATTAGAACTGATAATCTGACACAGACACAATGTACTATTGCTTTAAAAGAAGGGTCCATTTTCATCTTGTTCAAGTTTGTTTCGTAATTTTTAATTCCTCTTGATAAAATAATCAGACTTGTAATTTGTGTGTGCTGATCTTGATCAAAAGGCTCCTTCTCCAGGTCAGAGTCAGTGGAGTCAGAATATCTATAATGATCAGATTCATTCTCACCAACATTTGGTGTTATGGAAATTGAACTGCTAACCTCTGAATTTGATGGCTCCTTTACTACTTTTGTGAGGTACAGCTTCACCTCAAAATTTAGAGAAAGGGCAAGAAGGGATATAGCTCAGTGGCACAAGTGCCTGCCTGGCAAGCACAAGGTCCTGAGTTCAATTCGTAGCACAAAAAAGAAAATGAAAGAAAGAAATCAAAATTTGGAGAAAAATATTGGTTTGCCTTATCTTTATTTTCTTTGTCAAGATCATTTTTTTTGTTAAAGTACTATATATTCTTTATTATCTCCGCAAAGTGTACTACAGTCAGTCTTGTTCTGAAATTTCATACCATCTTCTTGTTCCTTTCCCTAGCTCTTCAGACACATGGATTAATGCTCTGCTTTCTTTCTGCCACACATGAAGAGCCAGAAGCTAACCTTGCTGGACAATTAGGTAAGCCTATGTACCTTGTGAGTAACTTATTACATTTTCTCATTTAGTCCTAACAATAGGAGGGAAGGACTATTATTGTTTTACTGATGTGCCGTTATATAGAGGGCTTTAGGAGTGACATGATGTAACTATGATTGGCCCTGAAGTAGCCTGACACTAAACAAATTGTGGGTGGCAAAAGCTTCTCTGAGGCAAGGTAGTCACAGATGAAGAAAATAAGAGTAAAATGGGCAGAGCAATAATGGCCCAATTAAATTGTTAAGACGTTTATGGCCACATCTGTTTAAGCCAGTAGTCGAATTTTGCATTGTAAATTTAAATCGTTTCAATAGGTATAAATCCTGGAAAACTGACATTTTAGAATGAAACTATTAAATCACTTATACAATGTATTCAACAGAACCTACACATGATAACAATTATATAAAAATATACAAATGAAGTGTTCAACCTTGTTATTTTATCATCTCAATTTACATTTAGGTTCTACGCTCTCATGAAACATTATTCAGAAAAAGTTGTTACTCAGATATAGTATTTTGATGTTTGAAAAGCTTTAATTGATAACTTCTTTGTAATAAAATAACGATATGGCCCTATGTGTTTCAATTCTTTTGAATTACTATAATTGAATTTTTTTTTTTTTTTTTTTGCAGAACCAGGGATTGAACTTGGAAGCGCTTATTCCATGAGCCATCTATCTCCCCGGCCCCTGAAATTATCTTTAGCATGTACAGCAGTTGGTCAAAATGACAACTACAAATTCTGAAAGCATATAAATAAATATAAAAAGTAAGATGCTATTGAGGGGTCATCTCACAATGAGATGGCTGGGGCTTTTACACCAATTACTTTGTATATCTGGATGAATATTTCTGACTGCTAAATCAACAGTTTAGTTTCTATTCCTTTTTGTTTTTTATGTACATAATTGCTAAGAAATATTAAATATGGAGATGAGAATGCTAGTAGTGTTAGTAATAACCCATCTTTTGGTTTCTTTCTAAATTGTGATCCAAAAGTCAAATGTTATTCCTTCATCAGCAGACTAAATAATGGGTCCACTATTATTTATTTATTTTTTTTTTGAAAGCAAGAGAACTAGAAATGTTTGATGTCCAAAGGTCTTTGCTACCTTACTATTACTTATTGCTCTCAGAATAATTTAGGCAGTATTGAGAAACCTGAGATATTAATTCCAATAATTGTAACAGATCTTTAGTATTATCACTGAAATTTCTTCTTCTTCCTCTTCCTCCTCCCCTTCCTCCTCTTCTTCACCTGCTTCTCCTTCTTTCTTCTTCTTTTTCTAATATAGAGTCTAGCTATGCAGTTCTGGCTGGCCTTGAACTCACTATAAAGCCCAGGCTGGCCTCAAACTCACAGCAAGCCGCCTACCTCAGCCTCCTGAGTGCTGGGATTACAGGTGTACACCACCATAGCCGGCCTAGCTTCATTCTTAAGACATCCCAGGGATGCACCTGACACCCCCTTAAGAGCACTCTCCAGTGGAGACACTGTTTTGGAGGGACTTCGGAAGCCAGTTACTCCTGTCTTCCCAGCCATCTGCCGGAGGGTGTGGCCACCTACTCTGTCAGTTTCCGGTAAAAACCCTGTCAGCCCCAGCCAGGGAAAGTACAGCAACTATTGCAGCCCTCTCTGGGCAGCCCGCAGATGCAAGTGATCCAAAGGCACTGCGGATGTTAGAAAGCGGAGGCCCCGGCAGCGCTGCTGCGTTAAAGAAGCCACCTCGCGGGGGAAGAAAATCGGAGGGAGCGCCCGCCAAGGCCGGAACCTGGCGTGCGGGCTCCGGCCCTTTTCGAGCCGGAAGTGAAGACAGTGGGGCTGGTCCTTCCCGTAGACCCTGGGGAGGACGTGGGCTTAAAGCTGGTGTCTGTGTAGAGGCGCTCGGAAGGGACAGATATCGCTGTGACACCTCCGGGCTCTGGGAGGGGGACGGGTGTCAGTGTGGCGCCGGTGCGCGCTGAAGGAGCGGGTGGAACCGGGTGGTCATGGGGACGTGGGCGTCGTTGGGCGCGGCGTGGGAGCTGCCGGCGGAGAAGCAGATCTTCGGCGCGGTGTTGCTCTTTTCTTGGACAGTATATCTTTGGGAGACCTTCCTGGCCCAGCGACAGGTGAGCCTCGGCCGGACCCGCTGATCCACTCCCGTCACTCTCGGCTCGCCCGGGCCTGGACCTCGGTCCCGGCGCCGATCTCGCCGCCGTCGTCCCTCCTCAGCCTCCTTGGTTGGCCGGCGGCGGGCTGTGGGGTTCTTGGTGAAAAGAGAAGGTTTTCAGAACGTTATCATGGGACCGAAGTCTATTAGGCCCTGAAGAAAGGGGAAAAAAGGGTTTTCCTCCTCAGGCTCTAGATTGTACTCACTCCACAGCTTTTTAATATCTTTGGGTCCAGACTTAGCCTTCTTTTTCTTTAATACAAGTCTTCAAAAGGAAGACGCTGAATTTTAGAATAGCAGCTTCTCGGTGGCAAGATTAGGGAACCATTTTCTTTAAAGATTTTGCAATTCTTCCCAGACCTGTAAAAAAAAAATCTCCAAATGCATGTATTTATGTTTAAAAAGCATTTTATTGCTTTTCATAAGTGTTTATTATTTTTGTTTCAAAATTTTTAAATGGCTACGCACTGAGGCCCACACCTGTAATCCTTAGTACCGGGGAGGCTGAGGCAGGGGAGAGAGTTGGAGGAAAGCATGGCCAAATTAATGGTACCCTGACTCATAATAGAAAATAAAAAGGACTGGAAATGTAGCTTAGTAGTAGAGAGCTTTCAGAGCACTCAGGAAACCCTGGGTTAAACAAAAAAATTTTAAATAGAAACTGAAAGTTACTTACAGTTCCCAGGGGATAACTATAGTTAACAGCTTGACAGAAATCTGAATTTTAAATGAGATTAAGTTTAATTGATGTTTGATTGTTTCGCTGAAGTTTATTGTGGTCTCACTGCTAAGGTTTGCTTTCTTTCTTTTTGAGAGAGTGGCTTTTTTGAGACAAGGGTTTCACTGTACAGTTCAGGCTGGCCTTGAACTCACTTTGTAGCCTAGGTTGTTCTCAAACTGGCAGCCATACTCCTGGCTTAGGCTCCCAAATATTGTGGTTCACCTTTCCTAGGTTTGTGTTGTCACCAGATTACAGTAAGTCTCAGACTTAGGAACAAAGGACCTTGCATTAGTAACTTTCATAGATGTGAACAAATTGTGGAAGTAGCCCAGGTGTCTATATGACATTGCCACTGTTGTGCTTCTGTGTACTTATTGTACAGTGTATTAGTGTACAGTCATAAAATAATCAGTCAGAGGCCAGGATGTCCAGAAGCAGGAGGAAAAGCCCTGATGATGTAGAGGGAACAGCTAGAGCACAAAGAAATACATATACAATATACTTTCATCACAGTTGTATAATACTTGCCTTGTCAGATTTATGGAAAAAATGTGGCTTAATTATGTTCTCCCTAAACAGAACTCATTCATAATTGAACACTATGTGAGTAGTGATGGTTAGGATAACCTTTCTAACTGCTGGAACTTTCTTGAACATGTTATTCTTCTGCAAATGTCTCCTGTCACTTTACATTCTGTATCAATCAGTACACAAAGTCTTAATTTTCTGTATCTGTCAATGTCTAGGTTATATGTTAACCTATCTTTAGTTCATTATGTTCAAATACATATTGATTTGCAGAGTTTAATACTCTTAATAGAGCTGTTTCTTCCTTAGTACATAATATTGTTGGCCTATGGAAGATCCTTTGCATAAAGTAAAAAACATACGGTATGTGGTGTCCAAATTGGCAGGTGAGGCAGGCATGGTAGCACATGCCTATAATCTTAGCACCTTGGAGGCTGAGGCAGGAGGATCATTGTGTGTTCAAGGCCAGCTTGAAATGTATGGTGAGGCCAAGTTAAAAAAAAAAAAAAAAAGCAAGTGAGATATTCATTATCTGTCTTCTTTTTTCTTCGTCATCTTCTTCTCCTTCCCCTTCTCTTCCTCCTCCTCCTCCTTTCCTTCTCTTCCTTTCTCCTCTTCTTCATCCTCCTCATTCTCCTTATTTTTAGATGTATTTGGTACAGGGTCTCACTGTGCAGCTTGGACTCATAGTGATCCTTCTGTTTCACCAGTGGTGGAATTACAGGCCTGTGCAACCATGCCCAGTCTTCATGGCCTGCTCAGCGTGGCCAGCTTTGTGCACCAGAGAGTGGGCCCAGCACTGGGGCCGCATGTGGTATCAAGTATTGAGCCCTGGTCCCTGCACTTGCCTAAGCAGGCAGCTTAGTCCCCTGAGCTATCTTGCCAGCCCCTGCCAGTCTTTGTTTTTTTTTTTTTTTTTTTTTTTTTTTTTCTTTTTCTTTTTTTGGCGGAACTGGGGATTGAACTCAGGCCCTTGTACTTGCCAGGGAAGTGCTTATTCTACTGAGCTGTCTCCCCAGCCCCTCTTTCTTTGTTTTTGAGACAGAGTCTCACTATGTAGTTCAGCCAGGCCTTGAACTCACTTGCCTAGGCTATCCTGGAACTCATGCTGATCCTCCTGCTTTGTCCTCTAGAATGCTGGGATTACAGATGTGCGCCACTACACTCAGCCCTGTCTTTAATCACTGTTAGTACATTAATTTTTCAGTAAATTTTGTTTTATTTACTTTTGAAAGAGAGTCTTGCTTTGTTGTTCAGGTTGGCCTTGAACTCCAAGCGATTTTTCTGCCTCACAGTGCTAGAATTACAGGTGTATGCCAACCCTGCAGGTTCTTCAGTAGTGTCTTCTTTTTTCTTTTGTCTTTTGGAGTCAGTATTTCACTGCACAGTCCCAACTGGTCTGGAACTCACTTTGTAGCCCAGGCTCGCCTTGGACTTGTGTTAATCCTTCCTCAGCCTACCAAATACTAGGTTCAGTAGTATCTTTATAATAGTATTTTTTAATACCTTCAGCTTCTGTTGATACAATATGAGGTATAATCACAAACTACAGTGAATGTTTAAATAAAAATAAATTTATTACAGTAGCAGATATATTGTCATTAATCTCCTTGAGACACTTTTCCTTGCTTCACACATACTTATGCCATCATTCTTGCCACTTTCTAAAGGGGTTTTGGGAGTTTTCTTTTGGTTGTGTCTTTTTATGACTGTTTTAATGTCCGGAGTTGATTCAAAATATTTATGGCATTTTCTGTCAAATAAAAGCATTACTGGGCTGGGGAGATAACTCAGCAGTCTAAGCGCCTGCCAGCAAGCTCAAGGAACTGGGTTCAATCCCTGGTACTGCATGCTGTGCCAGCCCCATGTGCCAACCCAAAACCAGGTGTGGTGGCACACATCTGTAATTCCAGTGCTGCAGAAGCTGAGACAGGAGAGTCACCACAAGTCCGAACCACATAGTGAGACCCTGTAATAAATAAATTAAAAGATGAAAATTTAAAAACAAAGCATTACATTGTGTCTGGCTCTTTCCCAAAATCAAAATGACCTTGAAAGTATTTTGAATCAATTTAGGACATACAGGCAGCATGACAGCATAAATAATGACACTCATGAGAGATTCCAGGACTGTTTCAGAACGTGGAAAGAATGATGGACAAAAGGGAATATTTTGAGAATTAATGGCATTGTCTTAATGCATTTTTAAGAATGTAAGCTGCCCATAGATTGCGCATTGAGAATACAGTTGTAAAATCATTGTAGAAGATGCAGTCTATTACATTTTTGTTGTCTGTTCCCTGTGTTATGTCCCATGGTCTGGGATTTTCTTTTAGAATTGGCCTAAGAAAGTTGGCCTTGGAAACCTGATGTTTTCTGTCGTTTCTGAAATCACTCTTAATGACCAGTATTATCTCTTAATACTCATGGTTGGCCTCAGACCGTCTTGTCTGCATCATTTGTTTCCATAGTCACTGTACTTGACAAATGCAGTATTTGTGTATTATGAAATATTCCACAGGTTTAAGTGACAAGTCAATGCTTCAATAACCATCCAGTGTTTGATCACAAATTTCTATTATAATAACAAATGTTCTATTAAAATGTTTTCTTCAAAATATTTCAGAGAAGAATATATAAAACAACAACTCATGTACCACCAGAATTAGAACAGATCATGGATTCTGAAACATTTGAGAAATCTCGACTGTATCAGCTGGATAAAAGTACTTTTAGCTTCTGGTCAGGACTCTATTCAGAGGCTGAAGGCACTGTAAGTAATTTACTGTCTTAGAAAGATAATCTCTCAAATTCATACTTTGTAGCACATGCTTTTAGTTTTGTATTTTTGTGACACAAAAAAGTATAGTAGACCCATAAGTCCCAGAATGCTATCTTAACCTTTATTGTTGTTAATAATAGATGTGGAATAGAAGAGGCAAGAACATAACTAATTAGTTTAAATTTGTAGAGTATGGTAACTATCACTTGCTGACTAGGTATAAGAAGGATCTCTGGGCAGGGACAGTGGAGTGCACCTGTCATCTAAGCCACTTGGGAAACTGAGGCAGGAAGACCACACATTCAAGGCCAGCCTGGACAACTTAGTGAGACTGTCTCAAAACACAAACATACAAGAAAACAAAGCAAATCAGGGTGATAGTGCAATGTAGCTCAGGAATCAGGCTCCAGTATCACCCCATCCCCTACCAAAGCAACAACAAAATTTGTATGTTGTATTTTATTTTTATAAATCCCATTATTGGTCTTACATTTACCTTAAATCAATCAATCTCTCTCTCCTTGTCCCTCTGTCTGTCCCTCTTCCTCTCCTCTCCTCTCTCCTTTTTGAGGCAGGTTCTTGCTGTGTAGTCCAGGCTGGCTTTGAATTCACTGTGTAGCTCAGATTGGCTTCTGCCTCCCAAATGCTGGGAGTGTAGGTGTGTGCCTCCATGCTTGGCTTACCGTGAATTTCTAATATGTCCTTCATACTGAAGTCAAAAGAATCTTTCTGGAAAACAGTTTTTATCATGTTTTCTTCCTACATAAAGCCTTTCAATGCCTTCTGTTTTTGTTAGAGTAAACTGTATTTCTTATCTTGGTTGATGAAGTCCTTATGGCTTTTGTCTTTTCTCATGCTAGTATTTCTGCCTGAGAGCCTGGTCTCCTCTTTCTTCATCTTTATCTTCATTTTTTCGCCTGAGATTGACTAATCTCTACTGGTCCTATTAGGATCCAGCTGAGACATCTCTTTCAAAAAATTATTTAAGGCCAAGTTTAGAGTGGTGCCACATCTATTATTATATGTGTTCCAACACTGAGCTAATCCTATTTTTCCATCATCTTTTTTTTTTTTTTGTATTTTAGGGAAGGGTCTACAGGGTGTTCGGGGTCTCACTACTAGATCAGATTTGTAGTGATCCACCGCCTCCCAAGAACTGGGATTATAGGCATGCACCACCATACCTAGTCTCAATTGGCAGCTCAGTGTGCCCCAGGGGTGGGGCAGCACTGCACACTAGGCCCAGATATCAAATCCATGGCCTCTGTGCCTGCTTGCAGACGCTTTCATTCGCTGAGCTATTTGTCTGGCCCTATCATCCTGATCACATTATCATTATCATTCTTCCAGAATTCTTTTAGATCTACTAATTCCACTACAAAAATGATTTCTAAATCTTATAAAAGTAATTTGAGATTGGTTAATTTAATTGTTTAAAAAAGTTTTAAGTTAATATATGTTTACAGTGCCGGGCGTGGTGGCGCAGGCCTGTAATCCCAGCACTCAGGAGGCTAAGGCAGGAGGATTGTTGTGAGTTCGAGACCAGCCTGAGCTACAAAGTGAGCTTAAGGCCAGCCTGGACTGCATAGTGACACCCTGTCTCAAAAAGACCAAAAAAAAAAAAAATATTTACAGTATGTAATAATCATTGAGAGGAGTTGGCACAAGCGCATTACACATCTTAATTCTTCCCACATCTGCTTCTCCTCTCCTTCCTCTCTTGGTGTTCCCATTTACAAGAGATCTATCTCTATTTCCCAAAATCAGTCTTCTATTTTGTTGCTCAGTACAATTGTTTTATAAATTAAAGCTTCTAACTCTATAGCTTTGTTAAATGAGGATAAAATTGCCTAGTCATAAAGTTTTTCTTGACAAATATGAAGTACTAAGACTAGTATGGTTACAAGCCGGGTATGGTGATGTACACCAGTTCTTCTAGCTGCTTAGGACGAGGAGATAGAAGGGTTGCAAGTTGAAGGATAGCCTGTGCAACATAGCCAGAACCTGTTGCAAAATAAAAAGGGTTGTCAATGTAGCTTTGTAGAATACTCACCGAGCATCCATAAGCCCTTAGGTTCAGTATCCAAGCTAGCTAGTTAGATAGATAGAGAAGATCCAAGTTATTAGAAATTATTCCTGTTTTTGTAATATGATGAAAAATGTCAAAGCTTTTTTTTGTGTGTGTGTATTTTAGGGAAGGGTCTACAGGCTGTTCAGGGTCTCACTACTAGGTCTCATTACTATGAGTAATCCACCTGTTTACAGCCTCCCAAGAGCTGGGATTACAGGTATGCAGCACCATGCCCAGTGTCATTCTCCCCCAGGGGCATGCTAAGAAGGCGAATGAGCCTCCTAATTGTGGCTGGTGGTCATGGGAATGGCTCAGTCTGTTCTAAGAGATGATGGAAGTAAAGGGAACGTGTGCATGAAATGTGAGCTTTGCCATGTGCTGTGCAGTTCTCACGGACTAAAGCTGGGAACAGTATTAGTCATCATGCTTTTCACTTCAGACAGTCTATTATTTTGTTTGATGTTTTTAAACAATAGCGTGAAATAGCATGCTGGAGAAGATAGCTTGGTGGTCTAAGCACTTGGCAAGGGCCTGGCTTCAATCTCTGGTACTGCATGCACGCTTGTAATCCCAGTGCTGGGGAGGCTGTGACAGGAGGATCACTACAAGTCTGAGCTGTATAGAGAGATCCAATACCAAAAAAATAAATAAAAGATTTAAAGAAAAATAAAACAGTGAAATACAAAGGATAGTTTCTATGGGTACAGAGTAAAGCACAAAAATATTACATGGCTTACCCATTTAATGGCCAGATGATGGTCTATTAAGTGGTAGAACTGGGCTTCAAACTGTATTGAAGAAAGTATTCTTGAAACTCTTAAAACTGCAGTTAGTAGCTGCATTTATCATTGAATAGGAAGTACATTTTTTGTTGTTGTTGTTTTTTAATTCTGGAAGTTGAATTCAGGACCTTGTGCTTACTAGGCAGCAGGTGCTATGCCACTGAACTATATCCTTAGCCAAGGAAGTAACTCTTATGTTTCTTTGCAACTCTATACTGTTTAGAACCAAGCTAACTCCTCTTTTTTAAATATATTTAGTACAGGATCTACATGATCTCACTACACAGATTGGACTAGTAGTAATTCTCCTGTTTTTAGCCTCCCAAACGCTGGGATTACAGGCATAAGCCACTATGCCCAGTTTCAGTCACCATCTCAGTTCATGCTGGAAGTGGGGCCAGCACAGAACACCAGGGATTGAACCCAGTCCTTGTGTCTGCCTAAGCAGGCACTTTAATCCACTGAGTTATCTGGCCAGCTCTAATTCCTCTTTTATCTTGGTTAGAATTAATAGGTTTGTATGTTTAGGTCACAAAAACTTACATGAGATTAAGTTAGAGTTTTCTTTTGATATTTGTTTTTGCCATAGTTGTATCTGCTTGAGGTAAACTAAGCAGAGCCCTTGTATGAGCAATTATAAATGCCATTGTTCACCTAAATGGGACAAAGCACCCAGAGAGAAAAATGTCCATTTTCTATGACAAATTTTCTGATATTTCACAGATGTAAATAAAGTATCCAATCAATAAATGAAATGTCCTGGCACTATGGCCTGTGCCTATAGTTCCAGCTATGAGGGAAGCTGAGGCAGGAGGACCTCAGGCCCAGGACTTTGAGATCAGCCCTGGCAACAGAATAAGACCCCATCAAGAACTTAAAACAGCTAGAGCCTGGAGAAAGCCAAAATTCAGCTTGTTGCTTCTCCAATTTCTTTTTAATTTTTATTTTATTTTATTGAGAAACAAATAGCAGTGAGACAGTTTCAAAACTGATTAATAGGACAGATTTGATGTACAGTGTACATTGTTATTTCTTAGTTGTTATTCATAGTACTAGAAGCAGACAGGATATCTTGTCCAAATACTATTAGTACAAATCTTTCTACTCGTTGAATTAAGTGAGAGTAGCTGTGTATCTATCCTGACTATTCTGTATATACAAATAAAAATGGTCCTTCCTTTGCATCCCCTTTTTTTGTTTAGTCCTGTCAGAGATGGGCATTCCATTGGCATCTAAATACTATAGGTGCGTGAATTGAGCAGAACATCCAACACAGTCCAGCAGTTCATGATAGTAGTGGATTATCCACAGAAGTTCTTGACCTGAGCCTTTCACAGCTCAGCATATTAATATGGCTTTACTTTATACAGCTCATTTTTATACTTTTCTGCTGGATGGTTAAAACCAAGATAAAGTGAGACCTATATAACAAGAAATGAAACTTTTGAATCTGATAAAGTCAGTCATGTGCTCTCAGGACTTATCCTGTAACCCCGTATTGCACTTTGTAGATCCTTTGCCAGTGTCAGCCATGTGGATGAGTCACGGCCATTGGTGGCCAGTTTCCTCTCTGTGAAAGCCTGAGAGAATATTTTCTCTCCATGTGACTCTCCTTAGGCACACTCTACATCCTGATCACTTTCCTCTATGGCGCCATAATCTCCTTGATCAGAAAATCTGTAACACAACTGAGTTCCATGATGTTTCAGTATAGGTTCTCCTATGTCCTGAGTCTTCACTGCCCTTGAAAGGCTAGGGCCAAAATGTTGGCTGATCTTGCAGTCCTTTCTTCTCTCTAATTTTTGATTTTCAAACTTAGGTTGTTAGCCCCCGAAAAGAGAAGCTTATTATTACCCTGCAACATGTGCAGTTCAGTTTGCCCTATCTGTCTAAGTATCAGTCATCTTAGGCAAAACATGGAACAGGTATTTTCTGTCAAATATTGATATATTAAACTTTGAGTCCCTATAGAATATGAAGAAAAAAAATTTAAAATAGGAATAAACACATATTTTTATGCAGAAATATAGAACTCTAACCATAGACAGCATTGTAGCAAGACAATCCTGTGAATTTTTTTCTTGAGTCTTTTTTTCATTTATTATACTTTAAAAAAAAACTTTTACTTGAGACAGTATGGTAATAATTGGTATGTCATGACAAGAAGTATGTATTTAGAAGACTAGAATGACAAGCATTCCAAGCATGACCCTTCTATTACACATTGCTATCTTCAGTGCAGTTGCTTGGTTCACAGATATCAGTATGTACAGTTAGTCAGGGTGAGGATCCTACCAATTAACTTTGAGTTTCAAAAACTTGCTGATGTTTCTCAGGATCATTGCCTTGCCCATCTTGTGTGTACAAATGTATGGCTTTGTCCCTGTCCTGTTTCCCAGCTTTGCTCCTTGCCCTCTCCTCGTTGTCCAGTCCTCAAATTCTTGCTTTCCTTTTAATTGTGTTATACCTTTCTATTTGTATTTCTTTTTTTGAGTTCTTATAATAGGGAGACTATACAATATTTACACAAGTTTGGTTGTTTCTCTAATTTCTATGTTTCTACATAAGCAGTTTTCTTTCTCTCTCTCTTTGGTATTTTGTTTTGTTTTGAGATAGGGTCTCATATATAATCCAGGCTGAACTCAAATTTGTGGGGATATTCCTGTTTCAGTTGTAAACATCTGGTTTCTCTTGTTTACAAGCTTACTCTTTCAGCTCCATTTGAAAATGAATGTGTAATAACAGGTATACTGGGCTGAACCAGAAGAATTTCAAGTATGAGATTAACATGGGTAACTTACTAAGACATTGTCTCAAAATAAAGTACAAAAGGGCCAAAGACATAGATTAGTAGTAGAGTATTTGCCAAACATATGTGAGGCTTTAAGTTCAATCTCCAGTACCAAAAAGAAAGAACGAAAGAAAAGAAAGATGGAAGGAAGGAAGGAAAGAAAGAAAGAAAATGAAGTAAAAGGAAAACTATATAGATACTAAACCATACCTTGTAAAACCTATAGAAAGGAATAAGTAGGTAAGGTAATGCAAGGTACAGGACTCAACACACAGCAAGTACTTAATCACTGTTTCTTTGGATGAGTTACTGTAGTCTAAGTTTTAATTGCCTCATCTATAAAATAGAGACTATTTCAAGACTAGTGAAGTAATATATGTAAAAGCACTGGATTGCTTTTGTTTTGACACACGGAAGTTTATAGTTCACCAGGCCTTATTTCTCAGTCTCCAAAGTAAGCTAAAACCGGTTTTAGTTTTGGTGCTGAAGATTGAACTCACAACCTTACACATGCTAGGCAAGAGCACCACACTGAGTCACACTGCAGCCTCATAAATGAGGTTTGAAACTGCAGCTTCTAAACTCATTCATAAATCATTCAAAGTTGAAATACTAAAATTGCCTTTTATATTTATTTAAAATCTGGGGTTCTAATCTTTCACCAAAGGCATTACAAATCTTTAATTCTTCACTATTCACTAGTTTTGGGATTAGGATGAAAGAAATGACATCTCAGATCGGTTAGCTCATCTGGTAGAACATAGGTCAGTTAGTGGTGCCAAAGAATATCTTTGGGAAAAAAGTTTACTTACATCCTAGATTGAGTTAATTATATTAAAACAGATATAGAATTAATGAAATCTTTAGAAAAGCAATTTATTTAAACAGTGGTTTTTAAATGTTGATGTCCATCAGATTCATCTGGAGACTGTATGGCTCCACTTCCAGTGTCTGACTCAGTAGATCGGGATCAGGCCTGAGAATTTACATTTAACACATTCTTGCTGTTCCTGCTGTCCAAAAACTATCTTCAAAATCTCTGATATTAAGCCAGTCCAAAATACTGGTAAAAATCTAGAAGTTAGATAGTATAAAGTATGGGGTGGGTTGCGGAAAAATTGGATACTCAGGTACTGCTGATGAAAGTATAATTTAGTATACATATTTTAGAGAATAAACTAATAATATCAAGTAAAGATCACCATGGAAGGATCTAAAACAATAAATTTCAAAAATCAAATCGTGGGATTATACCTAAAGTATGATGTCATTTATGTACAGTCTTTAAAATACATAAATCATTGTTATTTAAAGTTACAGATATAAAGATGAAAAGCAGTTTAGAGGGTTACCCATGAAATATGATAGTACCAAAATCCTCAAAGCAAGGGTAGAGGAGTAGGTTAGTGGTAGAACATGTCTGTCTCAGTTACATTTTACTTGTTGCTGGGACAAAATACCTGACACCTCAAATTAAGGAAGGAAAGATTTATTTAGCTTACAGTTTTTTTTAGTTTCAGTCTCTATTTGGCTGGCTCCCAGGCAGAGTGGTACATGGCAGAGAGCAGCAGTTCATGGCAGCAGAAAACAGGGACAAGCAAAGGGAAGGGCAGCAGCTGCGGCTTCTAGCCAGCTTCTTTCCCTTCCTTATATTATAAACAAGCTACGCTGGGGCTGGGAGTGTAGAATACACACAATGTTTATACCCTCCTTTTGCACAGGATGAGGATGCTTAGAAAACTAAGAATTCTGGCTCTCTGCTGAGTCAATTAAACTTCTAAACGCCTCAAGTTGACACAGTATGTCAGCCAGTATTATGCCACTTATGTATAGTCCTGAAAGATACATAAATCACTGTTGTTTAAAGATACAAACAGAAAGATGGAAATTTGGAGGGTTACCCATGAAATGATAATGCCAAAATCTTCACCCCAGGGACAGAGGTATAAGTCAGTGGTAGAACATGTTCTTAGCATATTCAAGGCTCTGATTTTGATTCCCAACACAACAAAACAAAAACCCTTTGGACATGAGGAATCATTTCTAAATCAATACAAATTTAGTGCTTCTGGGCTGGGGAGGTAGCACAGGAGCTCAGCACCTGCTTGTCAAGTGCAAGGCCCTGAGTTTGATTCCTTGTGCTGCCCCTCACCAAAAAAAGAAATTTACTGCTTCTAAGTATGGAATGTGATTGATCATTGTTTTCCTGAGTTCCTACCTTGAGAAAAAGAAATTAGTTCCTCTTGACAAAGTAAGTCCTACAAACTTAGTATTTCTTTGGGAAGTATGTTATTTGGAAGTAAAATTCTTTTTCTTTTTTTATTGTTTAGGGCCTTTATGTTAAGCTATATCCCTAGCACTTTTTATTATTTCTTTGTTGCTGGATTTTTTTAAACTCCTTTTTTTCACCATTCCCTTTCCCTTCCTTCAGCTCTTCTTTCCCTCCCCATTTACATGAATTTTTTTTCTTTTATGTCTTTCATTCTCTTTTTTTCCTTCCTTTTATTTTTTACTTTGATATGGGATCTCACTCAGTACACAGGCTGGGCTTGAATTTATGATCCTCACCTGTGTGTAGCTTTCCAGAGTGTTATGATTATAGGTGTGCATGATGACACCTAACTTGCAAATGGAGCTTTTTAAGTGTTCATTCTTTTCAGATTTTGAGCTCCTTCTGGGTTTCTCATGTTCTAGTGATGTGGTGAATGTCTGTGTTCTCTTAATCTATCCAAGATAAAGGGTGGTGCTGAGGAAAGGGCCTGCTCATATGAAATCCTGACTGTACCTCAGGTTTCACCTTTGTCTAACTGGAGAAGGCAGTTACTTCATTCTGCTCTAGGCAAAGATATTTCAACTTGGTGAGTAGATCTGACTCACCACTTGTGTATCAATTCTAATACTTCAGCTGGGTGTGGTGGTGCACACCTAATTAGCACCAACAATTGGGAGGCTGATATAGGAGGACCATTAAAGCCCAGGGATGTAAGACCACCCTGGGCAACATAGTAAGACTATCTTAAAAAAGAAAAAGGAAAATCGTGCAAGCAAACACAAAAACAAGAATAAAAAACCCTAAAAGGATCTTTTATTTTCACAGAAAAATCTTACAGTGCCACAGAGTTGTGTTCAGATTCTATCTCTTTCATGCATTAGCTGTGGGATTTTGGCCACATTGTTTACAATTCACAAAGCTTTTACTATGGTTTCTTGGCAGAAAATTTTCATTTATTTACTTTAAATATTTTATTTGTCATTGACAATGCTGTACATATTTCTGGGGTGTAAGCTGATATTTTTAGGTATACATTATGTAATAATAAAACAGTATAATTGGCATGTCATCACTATAAAGATTTATCTTTTTGCAATAAGAGCATTCAAAAGTCTATTCTAGTCATTTTGAAATATATATTATTATATATATGATAATATAAATATGATGTCTCCAAAAGAACATCAAAACTTATTCTAACTTCAATTTCTCAGTTGCTATCTAATGTCTCCCTGTTCCTCCTCCTGCTTTTAATAAATTTTAAAAGGTATATAATATTATACATATTTAGGGAATTAAAGATTTGATATACGTTTGCAATGTGTTGTGATCAAATTAGAATAATTACAATTTCCATTTCCTCAACCATGGAGGAATATGTTTTTCCTCTCTCAGTTTCTTTTTTAAAATGCAGCATGAGGGATTGAGCCTAGGATCACCCAACCACTGAGCTATGTCACTAGCTCATTTCATTTCGATTTAGGCTTTTGCTTTTTTTTGAGACAGGGTCTCACTGTAGAGTGAAAACCTGCATTGAATTCATTTTATTTAGCCCAGATAAACTCTCAAGAGATCTTCTTCCCTCTATCTCCTGAGAGCTGGAATTCCAGGTGCCCGTCATCACTCCCAGATTTTTTTATTTTTTATCATTATTTTTAATATAATTTAATTACATCACTTATAATGATACTAGTTTCCAAAAGATACCAAAACTGGCAACTTCATTTTATCTTAGGTTTTGTTTTTTTTTTTTACTTTGTCTATTTATTTATTTATTTAGTACAGGGTCTACAGGGTTTCGCAATGTAGATCAGACTTTTGATTTTCCTGTTTTCAGTCTCCCAAACACTGGGATTACAGGCATGCCCCACCACGCGCCCGGTCTTAATCATCATCTCAGAATGCCCAGGAGTGAGGGCCAGCATGGTAATGTAGGCAGGTTGGGGATCAAACCCTGGCCGCTATACTCTGCCTAAATAGATGGTTTAGTCCCCTGAGTTACAGGTTTTTTTAAAAACTGAAAATGGTAACTAGTTAGGAATTCACGAAGAATATTTCTGGATGATACATTAACTTTAGACTGAAAAGACAGTATATCAATTCTACAAAGGGTAAATATGAAGTTCTTATTAAGCCTATTTTAACATTTTTTAAAAACATCATTTCTTTAAAGATATCTGAGTGTGGCAACACATACCTGTAATCCCAGCACTTGGGAGACTGAGGCAGGAGGATGGCTGCAAGCTCAAGGCCAGCGCAAACTACATAGCAAGATCCTATTTCAAAAAAACAACAACAAACTCCACCAACAACATCCTATCCCCAAACCAAATAAAGTTAAGTGCCATAAATAGTTCTTGAAAGTACATTGTGGATGTATAATACTCAGTACAAACTGTGGGATGTGGAGTCTCATTCTTCCAGTATAGAGTTAAAAATCAAATGGCACCTAGGTGTAGTTGTGTACACCTACGATCACAACACTTGGGAGACTGAGAGAGGAGGATTGCCTTGAGTTAAAGGCTGACCTCTGTTATATAGTGAGTTCAAGGCCAACTTGAATTACATAGGAAAACTTTGTCTCAAAAAAAAAAAAAGGCATTACAACAAGGTTATAGTCATGGATATCATAACCAATTCCTCAAATGAGACAGTTTCCAGAGCTTTCATTATCAACCTGTTTCCTGTTCTTTTTGGTTTCATTTATATACTCTTTTCTGAAAGAAGCAAAAAGTATGTTACTTCATCAGAATTCTGTAAGTCACAGTTTGTACAACAGTCAATAAGAGTAGCTTTGACATTTCAAATTATGAAGTCAGTTGCATCACAGACATTTTCATCATTCTGGGTCAAGGTGAGGTAAAATGGGAAGAGTAAGATTCCCAAATGTAGTCTTAAGTTATGAAGATCCAAATGTATGTGCATGAGTGTGCTGTAAATCGGCCTTTGAGTGAACTGCTCAGCACGAAGGCCTTATCGAGTGAAAGTCTGCAGCATACAGTACCAGCTTCAGCATGATTTGTTGAAGATTGGTTCTACATAAGTAATTTTCTTTTCTTTGTCCATTTCTGCAAAGATTACAACTCTGTTTTTGTTTTGAAAACCTTGTCCTGAAGAGTTTGCTGCTGTCTTCCTGTTTTGTTTCAGTTGTGTTCATTGACAATTGATGAGATCTTTATGATCACCTCAGATACCACGGCACCCTGGGAACCTGACCCTCAAGAGAGACTTGAGGGTCTCTCACACACACAAAAGCACTACTAAGCACTGAACTACAATCCCCCACCCCCATCTCAGTTTTCATTTTCATACAGTCTTGCTAAGTCACTCAAGTTGGCCTCAAACTTGAAAACTTCTTGCCTTAGTGTCCAAATAGCTAGGATTATAGGTGTGCACCATCATACTCAGAATCCAAAGGGATTCTTCACAGTTATTTTCAACTGTATCATAAATTGTATTTACCCTACTTTGCTAAAAGACACAACTAATTCCTCCTAACTCTATTTAGATATCCATTGTTTAACCTATCCCTTTAATTTCTTCCCCCACCCCTCCCAGGCTCTAATGACCACTATTCTATTCTCTACCCTCTTTTTCTGTAAGATTTATTTATTTATTTTTGATAAGTAAAATATTTTTTAAGAAAACTTTTATTGAGATATAAATCACATACTGTATAATTCACCCATATATAATATGTAGGTGAAAATGTCTTGGTAGGTTAAATTTAATATCTCAATGGTTTCTATTCTCCTAGTACTGTGCAACTGTGACTAAAATGTGCTTTGTTTTATAGTTTATTCTTCTCTTTGGAGGAATCCCTTATCTCTGGAGACTTTCTGGGCGATTCTGTGGCTATGTTGGCTTTGGACCAGAATATGAGGTATGTGATTTAATACTACTATACATTTATCAGTCTTTTTTGTTTTTGTCAATATTCATACTAAAGTTATCTTTTTGGTTCCTACCATCATTAAACTTGCTTCTTTGCATAGTATCAGAATAATGTTAGTTACTGTAATCCCAGAATTTCAATGACTTATCACAACAGTTGATTTCTCAATCACATAATAGTCTGTTGTGTTTTTAGTTAGCATGTGATTTTGTTTCTTCTGGTAGCCCAGGGCCTCAGTCTCTTTTCATTATATGGACTTATCATCCAGTGCACCAGAGACAGTAGAAAGAGTATACTCTCTTACCTTCTCTAGCTTCAGAGTGATACCAGTCCTTCACATTTGCATTTCATCGATTAATCATTTGGGCAAGACCAAATGTAAAAGAGCTGGGAAATGTAGTCTTTGGTTAGGGAGCTAGGAACAACTCTATGCAACAAAAAGGAAAGCATGAGTTTTGTTAAGTCCACACCAAATAAATACTTCTTTGTTGCACACATCTAGCAGTTACTTCACACAAAGACAGACAACCTGTCTCCCAGAATGTCCATTGAGCTACTTTAGTTGACCATCTACTCTTTCAGGATCTCTGGTAACTGGAAAAAGTATAAAACCTGTGATTACCCATCTGTAATGAATACTATAGCACTGCTATCTGACTTTTTCTTAGAAATTGCCAAGTCTATTACCTTCTTCCTGGACTTTAACTCAGTTCATTCATGTCCCTTTTCTGTATGACCTTTTCTAATGCATCCAGACTTAGAAGAACTCTTCTTTTTCCTAAGTACTCTATTGGCACAGACTCCAGGGTCTGACTTACATACATATTGTGGCAGTTTACTTATTCTCTGTCTGGTTTCAGAAATGATTTATGGTAGTTTCTTGTATATTATAGCTAGCTGCTTGTTGAGTTCTCATTTTAAATATTACCTGCCTACTCTATCTGAAAGAGGATCTAGCTGTCACTTTAGTGTCACATTATTTTATTATTATTATTGTTATTATTATAAAAGACTCACCTATTTGCAAATAAGTTATTTATTTACTTACTTTATAATCTGTCTCTTTGACAAGCATGCAAGCTCTAAAGAAATAGAAGCATTATATATTTTCTTCACTGCTGTATCTCAAGAGCCTAGAACAATGCCCATCACAAAGTGGGCATTATTTTTTTTTTGTTTGAGACAGTATCTTACTATGTAGTCCAGGCTGGTCTTAATCTCACTGTCTCAGTTACTTTCCTCTCATTGCTGGGTCAACAACCCAACTCCCAAAATGAAGGAAAGAGAGGTTTATTTAGCTCACAAGTTACTGGAGGTTTCAGTCCATATTCCGCTGGCTCCAAGGCAGACTGGCACATGGCAGAGAGCATTAGTTCATGGCAGCAGAATAATAACAACAATGCAACAGAGAGAAAGTCAGTCTCTCTTATATTACATTCAGACTATCGCCCCAGGGTGGGGTATAGTACTCACACCCATAATCCCAGTAATACTAAAACTCAAAATCCCAGTGGATAATGAGTTAATCTCAAACACTAGAAGTCCCCACTGCATGACTGCATGAGGATTTTGGGGGACAACTAGACAAAAACCAGAACACTCACTATGTGCCCCAAGCAATTCTCTTGCCTCCATTTCCCAAGTGCTGGGATCACTGTGTACACCACCATTCCCAATTGGAATCATATTTTATGTAGAGTTCTAAGTTGAAAAGTTTTCATTTAGCAATGTTTTAGAAATCTTTTCAAGTCATGCATATAGGGCTTTGTTTTCTTCAGCAGCTGCAAGGCCCTGGTAGTTCTCACTTTGTTTTTTTTTGTTTTTTGTTTCTATTTGTGTTACAAAGTACTGGACCTCTAGCCTTCACACTGAACTACATCCTTAGCCTTTTGTAATTTTTATTTTGAGGCAGGATCTTGATAAATTGCTAACTTGCCCAGGCTGGATTTCAACTTGTAATCTTCCTGTAATCTCAGAATGCTGGTATTACAGACATGTACCACCATGCCTAGCCATCATTCATAAATATATACAAATTTCACTTACCACAATTTAGTAAAATAATGTCAGCCCTTCAGCAACCTATTTTAAATTCTAGTTAAGGAAGTATATTATATGATTTCATAAAGTACAAATTTCCCTGCTAGCTATTCATTCAACATATCATAATGTAAATATTTCTATTTTTTTATTTTTTTGCAATACCAGAGACTGAACTCAGGACCTTGTGTTTGCCAGTCAGGCACTTAAACCACTGAGCTATTTCCTTGACTCTCATAATGTAAATATCAAATATTTATAGTTATCAATGACCAATCATATCAGTTTTTTTCAATGCATATCAGTGACTGATTAATACAGTTCTGTTACTCAGTTACTCAATGGTACTGAACCAGGGATGGTAGTAGTGGCTTATAATCCCAGCACTCTGGGAAGCTGAAATGGGGGGATATTAAGTTCAAGCCCAGTTTGGGCAGTATAGCAAGAACCTGCCTGAAAAAATGCACACATATGTAAGTAGACTGGGGATGTAGCTCTTAAGTTTGATCCCCAGTGCTACATGTAGAATACCCCCCAAAAAAACCAAAAATGCAATTTGTTCTCACTTTCTTTCCCAGCTGTAATCCCAGCTGGGAAATTATTATTCATTATTGTATAAATAATAGGTATTTGACTCACGCATGGTGGTACACAACTACAGTCCCAGCTATTTGGGAGGCCGAAGCTGGCAGATTACTTAAGCCCAGGGGTTTTATGTAAGGTACCTGGCCTAAAACAAACAAATGAATGAATAATTAAAAGAGGGGATGAGGGAATTAGCAAAGGTGAAAATGCAGGGGAAAAATAAAAAGGAAAATGATAACACTGTAAACTGTAAGTAAAATTCAAATGTAATGTTAAGGCAGTTGCAGAATGCTGAACTCCCTGGGTTGTGGGCATGCTGTCATAGTTACCTTTCAGCTGTGGGTAGGTATGCAGCCAGAGGAGCATAGTGCTAGTGACTTAATCTCCATAAATGAGCAAGGTGACTGCAGCAAGAAGAACTGAGATGGTCCAGAAGCCTTTTATGTTTAAAGTTCTCTTAGGGATATTTCAGCTTGAAAAGAATAAAGCAGGAAGTGTTGGAAGCTCCTCTCATCGTAAAGAGTATGCCAACTGTCTAAGACACAGAAGACTTTTCACATTTTAAGCTACATGAAAAGAAAATAAGCATTATTCAAATTGCTCTTGAATTTTTTTTTTTTTTTTACTATTCTTATTTTATTTTATTTTATTTATTTATTTATTTTTTGGCAGAACCAGGGCTTGAACTCAGGCCCTTGTGCTTGCCAGGGAAGCACTTATTCTACCGAGCCATCTCCCCAGCCCTACTATTCTTTTATTTATTTATTTTTCTGAGATAGAGTCTTGCTGTGTAGTGCATGCTGGCCTTAAACTTGCTTATGGAGCCCAGGCTGGCCCCAAACTCACAGCAATCCTCTTGCTTTAGCCTCCTAAGTACTGGGATTACAGGTATGCACCACCATACCCAGCATGAAAGTTTTACAATAACCGCTCATTCTGTCTTTTCTTTTCATTTTTAAAAATTATTATATTTTAATATCTTTGGTTGTTACTCATAGTGATTGTTAGACTCATAGTGATCCTCTTGTTTTCAGCCTCCCCAGTGCTGGGATTGCAGGTGTATAACACTATGCTTGCCTGGACACTTGCCAGCTCAGCCCACCCTCGGGGTGGGGCTGGCACCATATGTGGTGCCAGGGATTGAACTGTGGTCCCTGCACTTGTGTAAGTGCCTAAGCAGGTGCTTTAGTCCGCTGAGCTATCTCACTGGCTTGTCTTTTTCATTTTTTAAAATAGTATAACAGCTTTTTACTGGTGTTTCTGCTGTAAAGCTCTTCTATGTATGAAAAAAAGCAATATACATGTGGCTGGGTTCAGAGAATACAGTGTAGTTGGTTGATAAATTTCAGTATAACAGATTATGACTTAGTATTTATTACACAGTTATGATTTAAGCAGAGCTAAGACAGGAACATACTTATGTCAGTACACCCTTCTTTAGCAATAACTGGGTTAGAAAGATCTGTAGGAACTAGATAAACTGTCAAATACCTTTTCTTAAAAAGATGTATATTGGCAGATGTTGGATTCATATTTTTTTTTACTGTTAGGATTCAAATGTGAAATTCTCATCATTATGTTGTACATTAACATTTGTATACATCTTCATATATCAAGAAAAAATATATATGCACATAGTCCACTAACTAAACGGAGAATTTAAAACAAGCTGTCAAGTTGAATACATTTAAAAAAAAAAACAACACACATTCAAAAATCTGGGCGGTATACAAAAGTGAAATTATAGACATTGAGCTACAGCTGTTAACTCAACTTCCATGGAAACATTTGTGCCTCTGTGGACCCAGGGAAAGCACACATCTGTGATGTCCTCATGGTAAGACATCCCTGTGAGAGCCACTGTGTCTCTGTGGCTCCTGCACAGGAAGAATTTCTGGATATAAAACAGAATCTGTTATAGCTTTGTTGAGTTACTGTCTCTGTTGCATTTTTTTTAAAAATGTGTGTAGTAGAGGGTCTCACTACACAGACTGGACTCATAGTAATCCTCCTGTTTTCAGCCTCCCAAGCACTGGGATTACAGGTGTGAGCCACCATTCTCAGTCTTAGTTGCTGTCTTAACATGCTCTAGAGGTGGGACTGGCACCACAAGCTGGAGATCAAACCCTAGTCCCTGCACCTGCCCAAGCAGGCACTTTAGTTCACCGAACTGTTTGGCGGGCCCTTCCTCTGTCACACTCAAAATTAACTTACTATGTCTTAATCAGTTTAACACATTCTGAAATATCAGTGTTTAGATCTAGGCTTTTCTATATTAGTTCACTTATTTTGAGTTCTCTGTCCAAGTAGTAGCTTCCTGTCTTTGTTGCATCTTAAGTAGCTGTTACATAGTCCAATCTGGGTTAATTAGATAAGATATATTTTCTTCTCTATTCATTTTTAACTTTCAACATTTCCTTTAACTTTCTTTCAAATGTGCACTGATTAAACCAGTGAAAATGGCATTACTGAATAAATGCTATACATTTCCTATTAAGCAAACTCAGTATTATCAAATATTAAATACACAATGCCTAGTTATGTTTATGGTTCTGCACTACTGTGTGAGGCAAGAATTGTATGTATTCACTATGTGTGTCATTTATGTAATTACTCATCTACTGATAGGTTGGCTTCTGATTTTTAAAATATTAGTGCTATAGTGTACTGTTTTTAAAACCCAAGTAATGCGGAAGTATAAATATTTATAGAATATATTAAATCATAGGCTATAGATAGAGGAGAGTGTGGTGGCATAGACTTAGAATTCCAGCACTTACGAGGCTAAGGTAGGGGAATCACAAGTTTGAGCCTAGCCTGGTGCAGCAGCAACCACTACCACCACCACCAACACAACAGTCCATGTGTAGTTAGAGTTTTGACAGATGTCTCACTTCCAAAACTACTTTCTTTGCTAGGTATGATGGTGCGCTCCTGTAATCCCAACACTTGGGAGGCTGAGGGAGGAGGATTGCTGTGAGTTTGAGGCCAGTCTGAACATAAGCAAGTTTAAGGCCAGCATGGGCTACATAGTGAAACCTTCTCTCAAAACAAAAAACAAAACAACTTTCTTCATTTATATTCTTCTTTTTTTTTTTTTTTGTAGAACTGGGGATTGAACTCAGGCCCTTGGGCTTGCCAGGGAAGCGCTTATTCCACTGAGCCATTTCCCCAGCCCCTTTTTAATGTATTTAGTACAGAGTCTACAGGGTCTTGCTGCACAAATCGGACTCATGGTGATTCTCCTGTTTTCAGTCTCCCCAGCACCGGGATTACAGCCGTGCACTTAAGTTTCCATGGCTGGCTAGGTAGCTGGCTTGGTGGGGCCAAAGTGGGTTCAGCATGACAATACATGGTTTTTTAATTTTTACCAGTCTAACATGGGAAACTTTTGTGCTATTCATTTTTGTTTCTTGCTGTGCAGTGTTGGCTATCTTTGAACTCACTATTTAGCCTGGGCTGGCCTCAAACTCTTGGTGATCCTCTGGCCTAAACCCTCAGAGTTTAGAGATCACAGGTATGTACCATCATGCCCAGCTTTGTGCTGTTGTTTCATTCAGCTTGGTGAATAAAAAATGTCAGGTTATAAAGCAACATAATAAAAGTGTATGAGCTGTGCACAGCAGCATAAACCTATAGTCCTAGCACTTGGAAGGCTCAGAGAAGAAGATGGCTAGTTTGAAGCCAGCCTGGGCTCCACAAAATTCAAGGATAGCCTGAAGTACATAGACCCTGTTTCAAAACAAACAAAATAAATGTATGAGCATTCATACTTTTATATAACTAGTGTCCTAATGATAAACATTTATTTCATTTTATGTTATTTAATGATTATTATTATTTTAAGAAAAATCTACAGGTCTTGCTATATATCCCAGGCTAGCTTTAAACTTATTACGTAGCCTAGGTCTTGAACTTGTCGTACTCCTGCCTTAGCCTCCTGAATGCTGAGGTTATAGGCACATGCCTTCATGCCTGGCTAGGATAAACATTTAGTGTTTTGGGTTTTTCTTTTTTTTTTGGCTGGGCTGATATGGCATATGTCAGGGGTTGAACCACAGTCCCCTGAGCCTGCCTAAACAGGCACTTTAGACCACTGAGCTATCTCTCCAGCCCCTAGTATAAACATTTAGGTTGAGATTGCTTTTCTTAATTGTATAATGTTGTTCTTCCTTGTATATTTGTCTTTGTGCACATACTTTGTGACTAAAAGAAATCTGGAATAGTATACAGTAGACCCTCACTATTTTGCATTTTGACTTTTTGTGGACCCACTGTTTCATGGGTTTTCAAAAAAATAATGTAAGTTATTATGGATATTTCACTATATTGAGGAATTTTGAGGTAGTGTACAGTACTGCACATTCACCTCATCTTCATTACCTTTATCATCATCAGTACTATATAGCTGATTCATCACCTTCACCATTCAAGTTGTGGTAGCTCTTCATTAGTGAGTACCCATATAAAATTTTGCAGTACCATAAAGTATTGGTATGTTGTTCAAATTATGTAGGTTTATGAGTTTAGAAAATGGTCAAGAAAATTAGAAGAGTTTGTAAAAGTGTGGGAAAGGTTTATAAGCATGTGGAAAGGGTTTATAAAACATGCATCTATATTATAAATACAGTGTCACTACTTTGCTGATTTTCACTTCTTGTGGGGGTATCTGGAGTGTAATCTCCCTGATAAGTGAAGGACCACTGTATATACCAAAATGCAAGGAGTGATTTTTTTCTTGGGAGGATTTAGTAGTTTTAGCTTTGGTTATTTTGAGAAATTTAGCTGTGAGAATGTACTTTTTGCATAAATAGCAACCTTTTTCTATGTTTAAAAAGAGAAAAATTGCCAGGCGTGGTGTTGCACACCTGTAAGGATGAGGTAGGAGTATTGCCATGAGTTTGAAGCCTGCCAGGGCTGTAGCCCATGGCCACTCTAAACTACACAGAGAGATCCCATTAAAACAAACAAAAAACAATAAAAGAAAGGTAGATGGACCTCAGCTCTCAGCTTATAGTAGGTGTAGGCAATATGTTGTTTGGCAGAACTTTCTGCTTTTCCAAACTGTCAATAAGAGTTCTATCATCAGTGTCTTTATTTGTATAGTGTAATGAGATAGTTCTGCTTTTCTTAGCAATTTCTTAATTGATTCACTGACTCAGAATTCCCAGAGTTGTTTTCACATGCTGCAAATGTAGTTATGTTTGTCTCAGATAAAGGATGGATCATGTCATTATTTAAGATGTGACTTGAAGAGGAGATGTGACTCTTTCTGAGTCCCTCCCCATCAGGTTACAAGATTTTTCCCAGTATTCTCTGTCTCAGAGCCATGATGTTAAGCAGCAGGGTTAGAGCCCAGATCTTACTGTCTTTTTGAGAAGCAGAGAGTTAAAACCCTTACTCCTAGCTACCCAGTAGACTTTGTTCCTAGGACATTTTTTCCTTTCTGAATTGGTTTGGAAACTTTCTGAGAAAAGCTGCTGGAGGTTGTATTCTTTGTTTCATCAAGGGTGACTCTCATACTGCAATTCCTGTGTTCAGCTGAAATACTTTCCTTTCTTTAATTCAGTCATCTTTTGAAACTGTGTTTCCTGCTTGTATGTTAGGAATAGAAGGGTCAGTTAGAGGAGTAGAAAAGAGCATTTGGAGCCACAGTATAAAAACTCTTAAAAATGTAATGAGTTTGATTGTGGAGAGAGAAATCATTTTTTAAGAGACAGTGTTAGTGATTCAGGCAAAAGAGCTTTAAAAGCACTTGAAATCTTAGGAAAGAAAAACTAATAGATTGGGGCGTGGTGGCGTGTACCTGTAATCCCAGCACTTGGGAGGCTGAAAACAGGAGGATCACTACAAGTCTAATCTAGTAATGAGACCCTGAACACCTTGTAGACCCTTCCCTAAAATACCAAAATAAATAAATAAATAAATAAATAACCCCAGAAAAATTTTTAAAAAAGAAGAAAGAAAAACTATTGATTGAAGATAAAGGCAGATCATTATTGTTTTTAAAGTAAAATAATTTGTTGATAGATGCAGGAGTTGCATATAAGAAAACCAAACTACTAAGAAAGAATCAAATTGTTTTAAACTAATTCAAGTTTTCAAACATAGATGATTTTTTGTAATATTCCATAGAAAGAACTTGAACTTTTGGCATATGTTAATAAATTTGAGAGAATGGAAGACATTTTAAAGCACTGCACATGGGCAGCTAGATTCTCAAAAGAAGAAAATGGCAGGTTCTGTAACAGAATGATAAACTCAAGACCTCATCAAAATTATATAATGTATTAATAAAAAGAGATTTGTGTACTTAGAAAAAAGAACAGACCAACTTGTGAGAGGTACAAGATAAAATGTCTCATAGTTAATCTGAAAGAATAAATATAAAAGAATAGCCAGAATTCTGGATAAATAGTGAGTGAAAATTTTTACTTTCAGGTGTTAAAAATGTATCATAAAGCTTAAAGTATATGTTGATATAAGAAACAGGCCTAAATATATGTAAGATCTTGACATATAATAAATTAAGTCAGCAGATCAATGAGAAAAATGTAAACTAAATTTTCTTAGGACAACTAAATAACAATGTGAATTCCTACAAGAAAAATGAAATATCAGGTGAATTGAATATTTAAGTGCACACAAGCTTTGAATGTACTCGTATAAAAGGAATACATTTTTGATATAATTAGTTTTTAAATTTGGTGCCAAAGATAGAAACTATGAAGGTAAATTTTGGTAAAATTGGCATTAGCAAATCTAAAAGACATTGCCATGTGTGGTACATGCCTAAAATCCCAGCACGTAGGAAGCTGAGAGACAGAAGGATCACCTCAAGTTCAAGGCCAGCCTGGGATACATAGTGAGTTCAAGGCTGGCCTGGAATATATTGTAAGACCCTGTCTCAAACTCAACAAATTTAAAAGGCATAATGTAAACCATAAGGAAATTGCTAAATAAAAGTAGCAAGTTAAGAGCTAACTTAATTTGGAAAAAATTCTTTATAGAAATGATGTTCTAGAAGAAGTTGAACACTTCAGTAGAAAGATGGACAAAGTAGAAAAATGCAAAGACAGAAATTCATATAGCCATTAGTACACACAAATAAGCCTATACTGGTAATAAAATATATATATATATATATAAATATATATATATATTTATATTTATATACATACATGGGTATGTGTTTTATTTGAAGTTTTCTGAGATAAGGTCTCACTGCATGCTTCCAGCTATCCTTGAATTTTCTATACAGCCCAGGCTGGCTTCAAATTCCTGATCTTTCTTGCTCAGTTTCCTAAGTGGTAGGATTAAAAACCCATGACACCACACAAAACTGTATTTTAGAATAACAATGAAATACTGGAGTTATGTTTTTATTTGTTTTTTTTTTTAAATCTATCAGACCAGGGAAAAAAGAATGATAGGATAGAATTGGTGAGTGATAGAAAGGTATGTTTGTGCTACTGATAAATTAAAAACAAGTAGTTTTTCTTGAGGACATCTTTGACAGTACAGATACCCCAGAATGAAAGCATGGAATGTTATTTATAAAGGATCTTGATATAGCATTATAATGAATGCTGTAATGGAAACAGCCTGTCTACTTATAGAGTGGAATACTCTAGAAATATTAATAATGAAGATGTAGATATATTGTTATGAAAAAATGTTTATGCTGTGTTGTAAAGTGAGAAAAGCAAGCATACTAATACTGCTTAGGGCTGGGGATGTGGTTTAGAGGAGAGTACTTCATGAAGCCCAGGATTTCCCAGCATTGCAAAGAATAAAACAAAACAAAACAAAACAAAAGGTAATTCATTCATTTTGAGGAAAGTCCTAGGATCTGTTTTTATTATGCCATTTTCTATTTGGGAACAGATGCTGGAAGAAGCCATCTGTATGTTGTAGCCTGACAAATGTCCTCCTTTTCCCCTCTCTTCTCTCCTATGGTTGCAAAACTACCTTGGCTATATGTTTGCTACCAAATGTACCTTGATAGTACATGGCATGTCACCTTCACCTTTGGAGCATTTACTGTTACTCTGTGGGTGAGAGGATTCCGGGAAGCAGCAGGGTGATAAAAGGAAAAGTGTCTTCAATTTGTTGCTCTTTCTCCCTCTCCCACATCTCCCTTCCAGAAATAGGCTTGCCTTGCACTGTTCCATGGGAGAGAAACTAGATAGTTCTTACCCTTTAATCATTTAATGGCTTGTTTAAAGAAAATGAAATGAAAATTCTTTGAGGTACTAGGGTTTGAAACCCAGACTTTTTTTATTATTTATTTTGAGATAGAATCTTGCTCAAGTTACCCAGACTGCCCTTGAACTTTTGGTCCTCTCACGTCAAGTAGATCCCAAGTAGCTTGGATTACAATATCCATCACTTTGCTTGGCCAGCTAAAGTAACTCTTTGTGTGTGTGTGTGTGTGTGTATGTGTGTGTGTGTGTGTATCTGTGTGTGTGTGTGTGTGTGTTACTGGGGACCAAACTCTGGACATTGCATTTGTCAGGCAGATGCTTATGCCACTGAGCTATATCCCCAGCCCTAAAGTAACTCTTGAGGATAATTTTCTATCATGTTTTTGGCTTTTTATGAAAAAAAATTTTGGTGTCTATTTCCTCTTCCTAATCCCAACCAGTTCTGTCATCTTATCATCTTCTACTTTGGGTGCTCTTTTCTCGTCATACTTTTTAAAATTGCTTGAAATTCATTTCCTCCTTTGCTGTCCCAGTAGTTTCATTTTACTCCAAAATGGCTTCAAGTCTCATCAGCTGTGTAAGCCTTCCTTGAATTTACCAGCATACAGTATTTTGCTGTCTCTTTTGTGAATTCTTGTAATTGTGTTATCTGTATGATCAAAGAGCCGGGCGTGTTAGCGCAGGCCTGTAATCCCAGCACTCGGGAGGCTGAGACAAGAGGATTGTTGTGATTTCGAGACCAGCCTGAACTACAAAGTGAGCTCAAGGCCAGCCTGAACTGCACAGTGAGACCCTGTCTCAAAAAGACAAAAAAAAAAAAAAAAAAGATAACTTTCACACAGGGCCTGTGTAATAAAGAAGATTGTTTGATTCATTCTTCACTCTTCCTTGCAAGTAAACTTTCTAAAGGCAGGGATATTGCTATCCTTCTGCTACCCATGGGATCAGGTATATTGCTTGTATAGAATAAGTACTCAGCAAATGCTTGTTGTTCCCCAGTAGTTATTCTGAAGAGTAAATTATATCATAAAAATTGCTATTTTTTTTTTTTTTTGTGTTTAGATCACTCAATCCTTGGTGTTTCTGCTGTTGGCTACACTTTTCAGTGCATTAACTGGTTTGCCATGGAGTCTTTATAATACATTTGTGATAGAAGAAAAGCATGGTTTCAATCATCAGGTATAATAGAGAATACAATTTATTTTGGTTTTTTAATGTGAAGGCTTTCTTTGCTTCTGGGCTGGTAATAATTTGCTACTTCAGAGCATGAATTGAGAAAAAAGGAACTACAGCTATGGCAGAGATCATGGTTTGAAGTCTTGCTATAAACTCTTCAAGCACTAATGCTTTGTTTTTCACCTATAGCATTTAAGTGAATTTATTTCAAACTATAAAATGCAAACATATATTTATTGTCCTAGACAACCTACTATCATATAACACAGTCCCACTGCATGTTAATTTTTTTTAAATTACTCTAATAATACTTTCTTTTTATTCACTTACTATTTATTTAAAAACCAAAACCAATTTCTCAGTTTCTCATGGCAATGTTTTTTTTCAGACTTTGGACTTTTTTATGAAAGATGCAATCAAGAAATTTGTTGTGACTCAGTGTATTTTATTGCCTGTGTCTTCACTTCTGCTTTACATTATTAAAATTGGGGGTGACTATTTTTTTATTTATGCCTGGCTGTTCACATTAGTTGTTTCTCTGGTGAGTAAAATCTTCATTTTGTTTTATAAAAGTTTCTTGGTAAAATTACTGTAACCTAATCCTCATTACTATGTCAATAGCTTTCTAGAAGAGGATGAACTGTAAAGAGGTACTCGTGTTTCCTTCTTGGCTTCTGCTTTTGGGAATAGATACAAAAGAATGACTGACCATAGATTTGCTTATCTTTCTGCTCTTACAGATTGTAGAAGATAGTTGTTGGTGATTTTTAGTGATCCAGTTTCCAGGTAGTTTTAGGCTATGTATTTGCAAGCTTCCACCAAATGAATGACTGAATGTGATAATTTAATAATTTTTAACTGACCACCTGTGCCTAAAAGCATTAATGTTTTGAAGAGAGAACATTGAAGGTTAACAAGAGAAAGAAAGCATACACTTCTCTGGTTTGTTATACCTTCTGCCCTCTGCCTTCCCTTCTCCTTTTCCTCCTTTCTTACCCCTTTTATGTTCCCTTCCCCGTCTTTCTTTTAACCATTCTTTTCCAATGTTTTTCTCTCCCACCACATCCTGTCTTTCCCTCTCTTTCTTCCTCTTCTATCTTTTCAATCTTTTTTCCCCATCTTTCCTCCCTCACTTCTGTCTCCTCTTCTTTGTTCTTCTCTCTCCCTCTTCTTGTCCTCTTCCTCCTTTCTTTTTTCCTCTTTCTTCCCCTCCTACCTTCTCCCCTTTACTTCCTCTTCCCTCTTCTCCTCCTCTTTTGTTCTTCTGTCTCCTTCTCTCTGTTCTCCCCTCCCCCCACTCCTCTCTTCCTTATCCTTCTTCTCAATGCTAGGGATTAAACCAGGGCTTCACACATCTGATCAGGCAAATGCTCTGCCTCTGAGCTACATCCCCAACTTTAACATTTTTTCCTTCTCTCTTCTGGTATTTTAAGTTGTTTCACACCACAAACACCATGTCACAATGAGTCCCTCATCTGTCAGCTCTTCAATTCCACTAATAATGAAGTTTATTTTAATCTGAATTACTTGGTGCTCATTGCTTTACTTCCTACTGATGAGACCAAGATTTGGCAGTGAGAGCTGGTAGAATTTATAAATGTCTATTGTATGACAAACTGAAGTAAGAGGAAAGAAAGCAAAGATACTACTCCAAGAATGGCTAAGTGGGTGTTGTTTCAACTTAAGTGTACAGTTAGGAATGGTAGCTAATTTTACCAACCAATTAACACTTCTAATTTTTTTTTAATGTATTTGGTACAGGGTCTCACGAGGCAGCTCAGATTTGTAGTGATCCTTCTGTTTTCAGCCTCCCTCATGCTGGGATTACAGACATGTGCCACCACGCCCCATCTCTGTGGCCAACTCAGTGTGCCTGGGGGCAGGGCCAGTACAGCATGTGGTGCTGGGGATCAAACCCCAGTGCCTGTGCTTGCTTAAGTAGACACTTAGTCTGCTAAGCTATCTTACTGGCCCAATAACTGATAAAAACATGCAGTCAGAGCGTACATATAGTCAAACTTTTATAATGCTTATTCAGTAAAGACTTCAAATCTGTCATAGTTACTCTAGCAAACCAGGTATGGTAGTACAGGTCTACTTGGCACTTGGGTGCCTGAGGCAGGAGAATAGCTGTGAGTTCAAGGCCAGCCTAGGCTACACAGTGAGTCCATTCCAGACTGGACTACATAGCAAGACCCTGTTTCAAAAAACATTACATAATAAAAGAAAACACTCTAAAAGGCAGAGTTACAGTTTATAATTAACTTATAAAGTCCCAGGAATCCCCAAGATAGTATTAAAAGGACTGTTACCACCCAGATATCTTAATCACTATTAGCAGTACAGTACAGATAAAAGATAAACTTGACAGGTTTACTATTTTGTCAAACTACTACTTGGACTTAATTCACCAAACAGATTCTAAGCTTTGTCTGGGACTATATGGAAGTAGCAGAGCACATAAATTCTGTGTTTTTGCATTTAGAATAGGTGCATTTATTTCAATGCAGTTAATTCTGAAAAATAATGAATAGTTTTTCTTTAAGAATGTATTCATAGATTGTTCTGACATTTACTTTTCAGGTGCTTGTCACAATCTATGCTGATTATATTGCCCCTTTATTTGACAAATTCACACCTCTGCCTGAAGGAAAGCTTAAACAAGAAATTGAAGTAATGGCAAAGAACATTGATTTTCCTTTGACTAAGGTGTATGTTGTTGAAGGTAAGGCTATTTGGGGATAAGAAGATTTTATTGAAGAGGCTTGTTTTAAGACTTCTTAAAATTAAAAGTTTAATGGAGCAACAGATTTTTATTGTTTTACTTTAAAATTTCTTATTTAGTTATTAGAGTATTTTATATTTTGGCTTTTTAAGATTTATAGGGATTGATGACATAGTCCACTGATAGAAGCTGGTCTCTTAATGCCAAATCCTGTTTTTGCCTGAAGTTTGATTAACTTTACAATATTATTTGTAATCTTTGGCCAGGCCTTTTTCACACTTTGTTGTGTTATATTGCATATTAAACTGATTTATTCACTTCTGTTACCTGCATGGTTCCTTTAGGTAATTGAGTTGGACTGTTAAATAGTCAAATTTTATTTAGCATTAGTTTGGAGGGTGTAAATCAAAAACAAAACCAACATTATTGACATTGTCTCTCCAACAAAGCATCTAGTGTTCTGGAGGACTCTGTAGATTACCAAAAACTGTAAGTCCCATCAAATACTTCATATTAGTTTTGCTCTGCTTTTTTGATAACTGCCTTTGAGAGTTAAGCTATTTGCTTGTATAAGACTAATAAAGCCTCAAGGAAGCCTATAAAACTGTAGAGAAAAACTGTTTTGTAAGATACAGTGATTAAAATCTATACAAATGAATATATCTGATTCTGCTTCTGCTACTTAGAAGCTATGAGATCTTAGATCATCACTCTGGGCTTCAGTTGTACTTTTCTCTAAGCTGTAGTTTGACAAATATTTTCTATGAAAAGCTGGATAATAAATATTTAAATTTTGGCAAGCCATTTGTTCTCTGTTGCAGCTACTCAGCTCTGCAAAGGTAACTATAGACAATGCATAAACATATGAATATATCTCTATTCCAGTACAGCTATAAAAATAGCACTGTGATGGATTTGGTCTGAAAGTCATAGTTTGCTGACACCTTCTATAAACTTACCACCGGGGCTGGAGAGATGGCTCAGTGGAATAAGTGCTTCCCTGGCAAATGCAAGGGCTTGAGTTCAATCCCTGGTTCTGCAAAAAAAAAAAGCTATATTATAAACTTATCACCAGTGAGATGCAACTATGTTAGAAGAAAGAGTAGTTGCAGAGTGAGAGGAGAATAAAGATGGTCTCAACTGAAGAGAATGAATTAACAGCTATTAGAAGAATATAGTTCTCAGACATTTAGTAGTTTCTGAGGCTAAGCAGCTAACCAATGGCACAATTGAAACAGCTTAAGTTTCTGTGGGGGAAATGGCAGAAGAATAAGCCACCTTATATTTTCTTAGCCTCTTGAAACCAATATATTATTAGGCGATAATAAAGTGGTAGTATACTGATGCAGAACAATCTCTGAGGACTTTACTGAAAGGGCTCTGAATTGTTGATCACTTAAGTTACAATTATATAGCATAAAGCAGATAATGATAACAATAGTAGAGGTAATTGGTAAATATGTGCTTATATCGTAAGTGCTATTTTCTTTTTTTTTTCAAAAAAAAAAAACCTGGGGGGATTGAACTCAGGACCCTGCACTTGCCAGGCAGGCCCTTATTCTATTGAGCTACCCCCCCCCCCCACCAGCCCTCTATTTTCTATTTCAGAGGAAATACTTAGGAAAAGCTTTCTGGAGGCTTATGAATGAGCTAAGACTTTATAGAAAATCAAGATTTTAGTAGGATAAAGGTAGTCTATCTGAAGTCAGGTTTTGGAGCAGTAGGCTTGGGTTTGAATGTTAGCTCTGTCATGAATTACCTGTGTGACTGTGGACAACCTTACTTTTGCTAAGTAGTAGTTTATTCATCTGTAATACATGTTTTTCTTACTATTAGCAATAGCAACAATCCTCAAAAATAATTTGAATGAATGTTACTAATGATACAGCATATATTATAGAATCATAAATTAATAAGGATATCACAATGAAAAGTCAAGAATCCTACTCTTAAAAATGAGATAGCAGGCACTGTGCAGAGAATTAAATTAATGTGATGGATAGCTTTAGATTGGGCCATCAGAGAAGATTTATCTGAGTTAATGACTGTTGAACTCAGACCTGAAGATAGGAGCCATCTACATTGACATCCACAGGAAGACCTCGAGCTTAGTGTTGTGAGGAATATGAGTAAGTCCACTGTGGTTTTAGCAGTTCATGAAAGTACAGTATTATGAGATAAAACCATAGACTAGAGTCAGACCATGGTGACCTTGGTAAGCCAGGGTAACGGGTTTAGATTTCAAATTCATTAGGAGAATCCATTGAAAGCTTTAAGTGGAAAAATGACAAAGTGCAATTTATACTTTTTAAACTCTCTTGGGTTGTATATGGAGAACACGTTGTAGGATGAAGCAAGAGTGGAAGAACAGAACAGTTAGGAAAGTATTGCAGTAGTCCATGTGGGACATGATGGTTTCTTAGGTTAGGACAGTAGTAATTGATGGAGAGAAATAGATGCATTTGGGGTAGGTTTCAGAGGTAGATTTGATTGAATTCATAAGTTCTTATTTCAGGAAATAAGAAAAAGACTATCAAAGATAACAGCCTAGATTTTTTAGGTGGGCAGTTGGGTAAATGGTTATTTTATTGAGAGGGAAAACACAGAAGCACAGGTTTGTGAGGAAGAGTTCTACATATTAAGATTTTATTTTTTTTTAATTTTATTTTTTTTTTAATTTTGGAAACAATTTTAATAGCAAGTGATAAAGGATTATATTTACACAATAAAATAATAAGCAGAATTCAAAGTGACAAATCTTTATCAATATGAAAATTTAACTTTTTATAGGGCATATTAAGATTTTTAAAAAATATATTGCTACTATTCACAGTTTGTAAACAATATCAACTAACTTCTTCATGTGAACAGAAAATTTGCTTTAGAAACAACATTTGATAGCTTACAAAATTTCCACAGAAAGTTTATCAAAATTTTAAAATGGATCATTTTATAGGGAGGTTAGGAAACTCAATCATAATGCCTAATTAGTCTGAGGAAGACATGATGTTACCACTTCAGAACACTGGATTCAAGCTGGGCATGGTGGCGCAGGCTTGTAATCCCAGCAGTCGGGAGGCTGAGGCAGGAGGATTGTTGTGAGTTCAAGACCAGCCTGAGCTACAAAGTGAGCATAAGGCCAGCCTGAACTGTATAGTGAGACCCTGTCTCAAAAAGACAAAAAAAAAAAAAAAAAAAAGAACACTGGATTCAGGGGTTTATACCCTCCTCATTCCTACCACTAGCACCTGTAATTAGTTCTTCACTGTCTTGCTGTTTTGTGTAATTACTGACCACATAGCAGCCCCAGTAGATATATCTGACTGATCCAGCCAGGGCATGAAGCTTGCTTCCAGGACTGCTGGGGAAGCAAATAACTCCCTGACTTCTTAGGTGTCTCAATGGGGAGTGATCTTTCACAGAACTTACGTAGTACAAAATTCCCTGGACTCCTAAAACAGATTCTAAAATTGGATAGGAAAAAAGTATGTAAGAATATAAACAGTGAATCTGTCTAGCCATCTGTGGAGATATCCAATAGGCAACTGGCTATATGAGTCTGGAGTCTGAGGGAGGGTCAGAATATGGAATGCAGCTTGGAACTATCTGGCATGCAGATGAAGCTTAAGGCCATGGATGAGGGTATTTAAAGAAAAATGGGTGAGAGTCAGAGTCTGAAAGGGAAGAACAGCTAGCAAAGGAAGCTTAGGATGAAACCACTGAGGTAGTAAGACCAGGAAAAAAATAATGTCTCAAAAACCAGGATAGGACCAGCCAAATAGCTCAGTGGATTAAAGCACCTGCAAGCAGGTACAAGGGCCAGGGGTTCAATCATCAGGCCTTCAGGCCTGCTGTTCCGGCTCTGCCTCTGGGGCATGCTGAGACAGCAATTGAAACTGGGCATGGTGGCACACGCCTGTGATCCCAGCTCTTGAGAGGCTGTAAACAGCCGGATCACTGTGAGTCGGATCTAGCAGCGAAACCTTGAACATCCTGTAGACCCTTCCCTAAAATACAAAAAAAAAAAAAAAAAAAAAAAAAAAACCAGCCAGGATATTTCCAGAAGAAAGTGGTTTCTAGTGCTAAATGTTGCCTGGAGGTTAACATGAGACGTCATAAACACTGGGTTAAGATATAGGTGGCAATGGCTCAGTAAACAAACATTATTGAAGATATAGTCTGTGCTATGCATAGCAGTACAAAAATGGTCAATTTATTACAAGGATTGGCTTCCACTCCTAGAAATTCTTCCTTAATAGGTATTTCTTGCATCTGTTTCCATCAAGCACTGCAGATCATTATGGTACAATTCGTTGAACCATACTTTGAGAAACATGGAACAAGAGAAGATGATTTTTTTTTTTATCTGTATATAGTCTGCCTACTTCTACACATAGTTTCAAAAAGCTTCAAAATATTTTTAAATAAATTTAAAAATTAGGATCACAGGGCTGGGGATATAGCTCAGCCACATAGTGCCTGTCTGGCATGTATAATGTTCTGAGTTTGATTCTTGGTACAGAAAGAAAAAGAGAAGTTAGGGCCACAGAAGATAGATACATTAACAGTGTGAGAACTTAGAATGGTAATACAATTTTCCAAGGCCTAAAGTCCTATCTTACTGATAGTTAGACTATATGTTTTGTTCTTAATTTCTAAGCAACCAAGCTTAAAAGTGATATTGTAATAAAATCAATCAATCAAAGCTTCTATTTATCAAAGCTTTATGTTATGTATTCCAAACATACTGCCAGGTTCTTAACATTAGACATAAGAGTGAGAAGCAAAATTTATATTCTCAAGAAAGGGAAATCTTCTATCATTTCTTTTTTTAAGCATATAATAAGTTATATAGGTACACTATTATGTATACTATTAGGAAATATACTAATTGCTCTACTCAAAACACCTCATAAGGTAGATATTAGCCTTATTTCATAAACAGGAAGATGAAAGTTACAGTTTCCTAAATGTACACAATTCATACGTGGCAGAGCCAAGATTTAAACCCAAAGTTTATTCCCTTAAGGACTAAACTCTGCACATTGAAGCACATTTGGAGATTAAAGAAATATATATAGGAGAAAAGAGAAAAAAAACATATTATCCATTTTTTTAAAAACTAGATATATTTTCTTTGATTCTTTAGAAAGATAGCTTTAACGACTTCACAGTTTACCCTGAGCATTTTATCTCTCGGGCAGCACTTCTGTACATACTGGCTACCCTCAGCATTGCTTGGCCAGGTTTCATGTCAACCATTGATTCATGTATTCAGTAAATTCAATAAAATTACTGTTTTTATATCCTCTTTATCTTATAAAAGTTAACCAAAAAATTCAAGTTCTGCTCATTCTGTATTTAAATAATTGGACTGGTAAGCGGATAATTTTTTCTGATAATAGAAATAAGTATACTTATTTTAAAATCCTTAAAAAATAGAAAAGTAAAAGAGAAAATAAAAAGCCATTCTGGAACCCAGTGATAAACATGTCAACATTTTGATGTATTTCCTTGTAGGCTTGTGTTTATGCTTTTCTATTTAAATGTACATTTTCTTTTTTATCATTCTGGAACCTTTGAAATTTTATATCCTTTGCAATATATCAGTGTTCTTTTATCTTATTAAAATTCCTTGAAAGTATAATTTTTCTGATTGCTTAAAATTCCACTTAATAGCCTTGCATAATTTAATCATTCTACAATCATTAGGGTTATTTTACCTATTGCTATAAAGCTGTATGAGCATTAAGTATTTGTTGACAGGAATGCAAGGAAACACTCTCCACTGTTGGTGTTCTTTTTTGTTGATACACTTTCTTTTCAGGTATGAAATAATTTCAAAATGTTAATGACCTTCCCAGTAGTTTAATTTCTGGGAGTTTCTCTAAAGGACCCCAAACTTTTTAATTATATTCCATGCTTTTCCTTAGGATCTAAACGCTCCTCCCACAGCAATGCTTATTTTTATGGCTTCTTCAAGAACAAGAGAATAGTTTTGTTTGACACTCTACTAGAAGAGTACTCAGTACTAAACAAAGGCATCCAAGAGGAATCTGGCATGGAGCCCCACAATGATGGAGAAGGGGACAGTGAAGAAATAAAAGCTAAAATTAAAGTGAGTTCTTTTTTTTTTTCTAAGAGACTCCTAGTTTTTATACAGTGTCCGTGACAACTCAATGCCAATTTCTAAGCAGTGAGTGTTGAATTCAGGGAGGCTACCAAATAAAAACAACATGATCTCTGTAAAGTTCTGGTGTTTGGGAGAGATTGCCAGTAGAATTACATGCTAACCATCTGGCAGGCTTTTACAGAATGTATTAAAATTTGAAGTTCTTGTAAGATAAGAAAGTTTATGAAGAGGAATCAGGCTATGTCATGTACAGGTACAAATTCCCTATGGTGAATGTGATCATTATATATATCTAAATTGTACCAATAAACTTAATTTAAAAAAGAAAATTCATATAATAAACTGTATATTCCTGATATATTTATGATCAAAGAATTCTCAAAGGTTATGCTAAGAGAAAAAAAAGATGATAAACATTTAATTTTTAGCTTGAGACAGCAATTATGGTCCTTATCAGTAGAGAGACTTGGATTTCAGTCCTGGTTCTGTCATTTAGTAGCTGTGTGCTCTTAGTCAGTTTTTGGAGGGTGCAGGGAAGGGGACCTGGGATTGAACTCAGGCCCTTGTGCTTGCCAGGGAAGCACTTATTCCACTGAGCCATCTCCCTGGCCTTTCTTAGTCAGTTTTGTTTAACATGTATTTCACAAATAATATCCTCTGTGGTGAGACACTTAGCATGACACCAGGATTGCAAAAGAGGCAAACCTTCATAAACTTGTAGTGTGAAGAGGACATGGTCACACAAATCAAACTTGTGTAGAACTGCACTGGGAAGCTTTAGATACTAGACATGTGAGAACATAATTTAAACAGATGTTCCTAAAACTGACCTGAAAATCTGAGCGGGCTGGTTCTAAATCCCTTCTTGGATGAAGCATGCTTATGCTTATTGGCAACATTTAAGTACCAAGAATACATAGGAGAAAGAGGGCAATAATGTTAAGTAATACAAATTTCAGCACAGACAATCACCAGTATCTGTGTGCATGGTAGCAAGGAGATGGCTGCAGTGTAGTACAGAGATGATTTTAGATTGTTCACTTACTGTCTGTGTGGCTCTGAGCAAGTTAATGAAGCTATGTAAATCTCTCATTTTTTAGCTAAAAGATGAGACCAGGAAGGTTTCTCAATCTGGATAATTTTGTTGTGGTAGAAAATCTGGTGTTGAAGAGGATATTTAGCACTAAAGACTAGTGACAAGTCCTCTAATCCCCCCTAAACTATAAAAACCATAATTGTCCCCAAATATCACCAGATACCAATAAAATGTGTGTGCGCAAGAGGGTAGGATATCCCTTTGTTGGGAAATACCTTACTGAAGATGCCCACATTTAAATAAAATATGTGAAATAGCTTATTCACTATGTATTTTAACTACTAGAAAATGATTATCATATGAGATATTTTTTACTTGAACAGATGATTAAATAAAATGCCTAGTCTATTGTAAATATCTATATGAAACAAAATTGCATGGAAGAGTTAGATAGCATTGTAGAGGGTTAATGCCTTTGATGATATCTACTTTTAAGTGGCATTAGCCTGCTAGATGCGATATTTGAATAAAAGCCACCTTGGTCTGCCCAGTGTAATAAGATTGAAAGCTGAGAATAGATTTTAAGTTCATTTTATACACAGGAGAATTGCAGTCAAAAAAGCGTAATTCAGTAATTCAGTGACATTACTGGGGATTCATGCAAGTTTGGCATCCACATATGAGGCATCCACATATAGGGTGAGTGACATCATATTTCAACCTACACATTAGCCAGTGATCTACTAATTTCAAGCAATATAATGAAAGTATCTATGAGGACAGTTTTCTTTGACTACAAAAACAATTGGGTTGTTATTTATAGTGTGATGAATAGGATTTGATTTGTTATACTGGCTTCTTGAAGAGCTTGCTTTATTTCACTGGTTAACTACAAAGGCTCTAGCATCTATATGTAAGTCACATGATAGGTACATTAGATATAACCCATACAATGAGCAAATAGCCTATGTTTAAGGTATAATTTGATGAATATGATAAGCGGCTAAAATAGTGTAGATTTTAGAAATTCAAGTATTGGTGTAGACCTCTTCTACATCAGATTTTCCACCACAACAAAATTACAGTCTATAGTGTAGACTTAATAGTCACACAAGTTCTTTAGATGAGAAGATGAAGCTGTACATGCCTGTAAACCCAGCACTAAGGAGGCTGAGGCAGGAAGATCTGAGAGTTCGAAGCCAGCCTGAACTATATAGGTGAAACCCTGTCTCAAAAAAGAGATGTATAAACCAGGAAGAATTTTGACTTGAGGATAGGATTTTGGGGCTGAAGCTAAGGAATGAATAAAGCTATGAATTACTACAAAATAATTTCTGCTGTGAGACTAATGATTAAATGGATTTATACACATGAGAATAGGAAGGTAGGCCAGAACCAGTCTGTGGTATACTTTTTCCTAAAGACATGCAATGGTTGTTTCCAGTGGCCTGGAAAGTTTAGATTGATTTGGGTAAAAAGCAATTCTTGCTTTGAGAAACTTAAAATTTCATGGCAACATATAGGATAAAGCATAGATTGGAGGCAGGAAGACTTCCAGGGCCTACTGCATCAAGATAATTGAGACAAACATAAAGTAAAGATCTCTCATACTAGTGTGAGATCAGAGTATTTGCAAAACTCATATAACAAAGGACAGATATAAAGTACTTGGTAGTTGATGTAGAGGAGTGAATTAAGACTGGGGTGAGATTGACTCAACAACCATTAACTTTCTACTCTGAAAGTACTGCCATCTAGTGTGTAACCACTGATGAGATAGCAGTCTGACAGTATTATACTTTTTTTTTTGTGGTGCTGGGGATTAAACTCAGGGCTTTGTGCTTGCCAGGCAAGTGCTTATTTTACTGAGCTATCTCCCCAGCACATCTCAATAGTTACATATCTATTAATGTACATAAGGAAAAAGATGGAATTAGGATATCAAACATGCTTTCATATACATTATTATTTGGAATAACACTAAGTTTTAAAAGTGAATTTATACTAGGTGTGGTGGTGCTTACTTATAATCCCAGCACTCTGTAGGCTGAGGAAGGATTTCTGAGTGCAAGACTAGTTTGATCCATATAGCAAGATCCTATTTCAGAAACAAAACAGAAAGTGAATTTACTTAAGGAAAAGTATTAAGGCTGGGTGTAATGGTATATGTTATAATGCCAGCTACACAGGCACCTGAAGCAGGAGAATCAACTTTGAGGCCAGCCTGAGCAATTTAGCAAGACCCTGACTCAATATAAAAAATAAAAGACTAGATATAGCTCAATTGTTCAGCATATGTACCTGTGCAGTGTTCAGTCCATAGCAGAGAGGGCTGGGCTGATAGAAGAAAAATTAATAAGTGGAGAGTACACAAATGTAACAAGTTTAAGAATTTCATTTATTCAGCACCTGCTATTTATAGACTACTATGTACAATGCAGCAAGGGATACAGTGACAGGTTTTTTTTTTTATGTATTTTAATACAGGGTTTACAGGGTACATGGGTACAGGGTCTCACTATACAGATCAGACTCAGTGATTCTCTTATTTACAGCCTCCCAAGTGCTGGGATTACAGGCGCATGCCACCAGCCCAGTCTCAATCACAGTTTCAGGGTGCTCCGGGGGTGGGGCCAGCATGGCACATGGGGTATTGAACCCTGGCCACTGCGCTCTGCCTAAGCAGGTGCTTTAGTCCTCTGAGCTATTTGACCAGCCCTTACAATGATAGTTTTAAGCTTGGATTGTTAGAGAATAGGTAGCTCCCTCACTCTTCCACAGAGCTGGGGGTAGGACACAGGTCCTTATACATACTAAGCAAGTAAATGTTCTACCACTGAGCTACATTCTCAGCCACAGCTGTTTTTGTTTTGTTTTTTGGTGGTAACGGAACTTGAATGTAGGGCCTCATGAAAGTCCCCATACTATGTTTCCAGCCCTGTTTTGTGGGGACATGATCACACTATAAAGCTCACTTTGGCTTCAGACTCACTGTAGCCCTAGAAGGCCTCAAATTCATGATCCTCCTATTTGGCCTTTTTAGTTTGAGGCAGGGGCTTACTAAGTTGCTCAGGCTTAACTTGAACTTGCCATTCTTCTGCCTTAGGTTCCCAAGTAGCTGGAATTATAGACATATATCACCATACCTGGCCCAATCATTTCATTTTTAATAGAAATTTAAAGAAAAAACTGGATCATAAAGAAAAATACTTGACCATAAAAAAGAATTAAGATGTATTATGCACATGTGCCAACTCTCCATGTGGAATGTAGTCATGTTTTACAAGCATATACTAATAAGCATTTTCTTTTTTTTTTTTGTCAGAACCAGGGATTGAACCCAGCCCTTGTGCTTGTCAGGGCTACTGAGCCATCTCCCTGGCCCTAATAAATATTTTTTTTAAAAGGAAAAAAATTAAAGTTATCTAAAATCTTTCCTCTTAGGAGAGAGTAACTACTACTTAGGAGTAGGTAATTAGTATTAACATTTTAATGAATGTCTCTATCCTGGCTAATATAAGAGATACCTGGGTGATAGCTTCTGAAATTTTACCATTCAGAAAACAAATAGAATATGATTTAAATAAGGAACAATTAAAAATATTTAAAAGCTGTATATAAAAGTTGCTCTTTTGTATAAGAAAGCAAATATTTTCCCAGCAAGTGCTAAAATAATGTGGAATTTCAACTGTTAACTAGAATAGAGAGGAGGCAAACTCTGCAGAGTAGGTTTTAGCCATGTACTTACCTTGTGCTTACCAGCAAGCCAGTGTCATTTCTCAGTTTCCTTTCATTCATTGCTAATCTAATAATAATTATCTAGGTCAGCTGGGAGTTATAAGGATCAAATGAGATAGTATTTCAATTTTATACAAAGGAAATTGCTATAGAAAAGGAAATAAGTGAGTGCTCGTTTTTGTTCTTCTGTGTAAAACTAGTGGGAGAAAAATAAAATCCAGTTCAGTTCAAGAATCTACTATGACCTATAATCCCAGCACTTGGAAGGCTGAGGCAGGATGATTACCCTGAGTTCAAGGCTCTACCCTGACTCAAAACACAAACACAGAAAGAATCTCGTCTGAATCAGTAAATGTTCTTTTTGTGCACAGTGACCCTTGTTAAGCTGTCTGTGTTCTAAATCAGCATAACTTTGACTCTGACTCCCATGGTATTGTAAACCCAGGCATCAAACAAAGTGATAAGAGCCTATGTTAAGCTATCTAATATAGATTGGTTGTCCTATAAAAGAACTCATAATTCATATTGCAAAGCAGGTGACTTAGAATCACAGGTGATTCTAAGCCACCATGATCAGTTTATGTTACATTTTTATAGCTGTAGAAAACATAACTGATTTCATGTTTATCTTTTTCCTTTTACAAAAAAAATTTGCTTAGGATTTAGCTATGACAAATTGTGCTTCTATAAACATGGATGCATATATATTGCTGTGGCATGAGGTTTTCAGTTCTTTTGGGGAAATAGCCAGGAGGGGAATAGCTGGATTGAATGGGATCTTGAGTCCTAGATTTGTAATGTCTCCTTAGTGTGAGAATCTGAAAGAAAAATGAAACCTGAAGGGTACAACAGATACTTGGAAAAGGGAATGAACTTATTAAAAAGGAAAGAATTACTGAGAGGAGGATAGGAGAAAGGGAGTAGGGGAAAAAGATTTATCTATATGTAAGCAACATGATTTGGACAACTGAACTGTACATTCCTGCTGGTCTACAGAAAGGAGCAGTTAATGCTTTAATTTGCTTTGTCACCTTTTTCAAATGTTTGTACTTTTTCTCTTCTTATTTTCTTATACATTTTTTTCTTCCTCCAATTTTACATGCATATATCAGGTAATATGAATAACTGGTTGGGAGGCAACACTATGTTTTACAGCAAATACTGTGAAATTCATATTCCTTTAAGTGAAATTCTATATCACTTGTATATGAGTTTCTTTTTTCAGTTGTAATTTTTTGTTTTAATTCTAATTTATACTCTTTATAAAAGAAAAATTTTGCCCTTTTAAGTAGCTTTCATTTTTTATGATATTTATTCTCATTTTTTGTCAGGTACTGCATGTGTCTAGTAGGTCAAACTTATTTATTATGTTATTCCAGTCTTTCTGGCTACATTAATATTTGCTTGATGTTTCTTTTCTTTCCTTTCTTTTTCTTTACTTTTTTTTTTTGTTGTTGTCTTTAAGTGCTAGTGCTGAGCTGCATGGTAGACCTTTTAATTTTATGTTGAGACAGTTGTGCTGAATTGCCCACACTGGACTATAAGTTGCTGTCTTTCTGCCTCAGCAAACCCAGAGGCTGGGATTATAGGCATGCACCACCAGGCCTGATTGTCACATTCTTTAACAATGCTTTTTCCCTGTAAGTTAATTTTATTAGTAAAGCCACCTCAGTTTTTCTAATATTAATATTTCTTACATGTCATCCTCTGACTTTTTAAGAAAATTATTTAAATAAAATCCATGTAAGATGGATTTTACTTATGTGTATTTGTTCAATTTCTAAGCCACTGTCTAATTTCTTTTTAGTGTTAACTTTATTGTTCTTATATTTTTGATGTATTTTTTGATATAACATATAGGTAGATTTTATTTTTGAAAGTCTATTCTGAAAGTAACTTTTTTGCAAGCTTAGTTTAGTTATGTTGCAATTGCAGACACTTTTGATATTATTTCTATTATATCACCTTATAGGTTTTTTTTTTTTTTTGCTTTTTCTATATACCACTTTCTCCTGTCCCTTGGCACATACACCCTCTTTACTGCATGTTTTTAGAACTGACTGAGGTTTTATTCAAATTCTGTCTTGGTCATTAGTCAGATTTGGGGATTCTTATATTACTATTTTTTAATTATTTCTGCTAAAAAATAAATGTATAAATCTTAAAATATATAGTTTTCACTTTTTCTAATATTCCAGAGATCTGAAACAATTATTCGTTTCATCTTTTTTTTTATTTTAGCAATTTTTAATTAAAAGTTGTAAGAGAACTTTATTCCTGCATCTTCTCAATTGTTTCTTTCTTGTATTTGCTCTTTTCCTTTCCTACTTGGTGAGACTTGGCTTTCAGTTCCAGCATCCAGAATCTTTTTTTGATCTCTGTCTAGCGTTAGCCTGGTGATAACCACCTTGTGCCATTTACCTTTTCCCGCTGCACCCATTCAATGTAGATGATGTACTTCTTCTGGTAAACCTGGACTATTTTGCTGATCTGATGCCCTATACGGTGTCTTTACACAACCTGGACCTCATAATCCTTTCAGGTGGGCATAGAGTTAACATTGTATTTCTGTCTCAGCTCTTTGGAAAGAGGAGAAGGCACAATTTTCCTGAAAATGTGGGAAGGTGCATTGAAATGCCTTTTGTAGTTTTTGCGTTGGTCTGCTGCAGTCACAAAAGGATTGGACTTCATTTTGGCCACTGCAACTCCTATTCATTTCATCTTGTATTTTACTTTTATCTTATTTTTATATTCCAAATTATTTTTACTTTTTTTTGGTAACAGGGTCATTATTTTATACAGTTACTATTTAGATTTACTCATATCCTTATCAGTTTCTTTTCCCAATTCTTTGTCTCACATGATCCTTTTAGAAATCATTCCTTTTTCCAGAAATACATGCTTTAGAAAGTCCTTTGGAAAAATTCTATTTTGTCCTTTCATTCTAGGATATTAAGTCAAGAATGATAACTGTTTCTCTTAGCTCTTTAAAGATACTATTTATTTGTTTTCTGGCTTTTTGTTGTTGTTCCTGATGAAAAAATATCCTCTGAGCTTACTATCATTTCTATTTAGTTCTCTGTGGTTACTCTCAAGATTGCTTTTTTTTTTTTTTCTTGTTGGTGTTCTGCAGGTATGGACTTCTTTATCTCAGTCTTGCTTGGGATATGGCTCTGCTTCCTAAATATCAAGATCCATATTTTCCCTGAGGTTCTGAAAATTCTTTGACATTGTGTCCTTCATGATTGCCTTTCTCCCACCCTCCAATTTATCTTTCTGGAATCCTATCATGTGGAATTTCTTCTGCTCTCTATTCTAGTTCGCTTTTGTAGTGAGTTATGTTTAATCTGTTCTTTAATAAGTCCATCTTGTCATAACTTTAAAGTTTTGTTTGGTTCTTTTTCAAATCAGTTTATTAAGGTGTGTAATCCCATTCCTGCCTCATGGTTTTAGTTTTCTTAGTTGTTCAATGCACGTTTACTTCATATTCTGACCCGACAATCCCATTATCTAAATTGTTATAGAACTAATACAGCTCTTTGTTTCTATGCTCGTGCTTTGTGATTTGTTTTCTGAAGTACTTGGTAATTGTTATTGTGAACTCATACTTAGTCACTGATTGTAATCTTTAGGTGTCTTGAGGAATCTGAGATATTATCTTCAGAAAATTTATATTTGCTTCTGTTTCTTGTCCCCAGTGATACTAAATTTGAAACACTTTAATATATGAGCTTGGGTTTTCTAGACATGTACATAATGATTTTGAATTTTCACAGACTTTTCCCACTTTTGATAAAACTTCACTCCATTGTGTTATTTTGCTAACATAACTTTTCTCTACCCCACCCTTTGGCTAAGATTATATCCACCATGGATGTAAATCTACTCAATGGATCTCAATATCAATTCCCTTTTGTTATTTTGTTGAAGGAGATTGAAGCAGGGTCTTGTTTAGATCAGGATGGTCTTGGACTCATTGTATATTCCAGGCTGGCCTCAAATTTGAGGCAATCCTCCTGCCTCATCCTCCTGAGTGTGGGCTTAGAAATATGTGCCACCATACCTAACTAATCAATTTCAATTACTTATCTTTGATTTTTCTTTACTTTCTAATGATGTTTATATTGATATTTATTATAATTTATTCTGCATTTTTATGTGTTTTAGGTTTCATAAATAATCTATTTAGTAATACTGTCAGAGGCAAGTATCTAGATGTGTTCTTGTGTTCTGGTAAGTGTGTGTGCATGTGTGTGAATGTAGTCATGACACTGAATCTGGAAAGTATATAAATAGAAAGAATTGGGTGCATTGGCACATGCCCATAATCCCAGCTACTCTGGAGGCTGAGGCAAGACAACTACTAGTCTGAGACTAGGGTGTGCAATTGAGCAAGACCCTATCTCAAAATTTAAAATAACTTTTTAAAGGAATAGGGTATGGCTCAAGGCTAGAGCACTTGCCTATCAAGTACAGGTCTCTGGGTTTAATCCCAAATAACTAGAAAAAAAACAAAACAAAAACAAACAAAAAAAAAAACAATATTTTTAAGCTTTGTGAACATATTTCATCATTTATATACCTGCCTATCATTTATGTTCATCTTATGGTATACTAATATTTTTCAAATAATTACAAGTGTACCACTTATGGCTTATTTGATTTGTATAAAAAATTAAACTGCCGACCTCTGGCATCAAACCATTTGGCTTCAAATCTGTTTCCCCTTTGATTGTGGACATAATCAAATTAGCTAACTTCTTTATGCCTAAATTTTCTTGTGGGTAATAAGAGTACTTACCTGGGGGTGCGGAGATAGCTCAGTAGAATAAGTGCTTGCCTGGCAAAACGCAAAGCCCTGAATTCAATCCCTGGTTATGCCAAAAAAAAAAAGAGTACTTACCTAATATGCATGGTTGGATCTGTAACAGCGAGGGCCTGCTGCATATGTGTTATTTAATAAATTTTAGCAGTTTTCATTATTTTTTAAAATTTTCCATGTCCAGTTTTCATAGCTGTTAATAAAGATGAATACAAAAAAAAAAAAGGCTGGCCAAGTAGCTCAGTGGATTAAAGTTCCTGCTTAGCAGATGCAAGGGCTTGGAGTTCTATCTCCTGGCCTAGCATGCCAGCTTCAGAAGCCTGGGGTGTGCTGAGACCGCAATTGAGACTGCAGCATGGTGGTGCATGCCTCTAATCCCAGCACTTGGGAGGCTGTACACAGGAGAGAAAAAGATGAATATATGTATGGTGTGTGTGTGTGTGTATATATATATATTTTTTATGTAAATTGACTTGAGAGTTTATACTAAAATTAAGAGAAGAACTCCAATACATGTTTAACATTAGTCTTTATTAAATCAGTACCAGAGGGCCTGGGAGATGGCTCAGTAGAATAAGCACTTCCCTGGCAAGTGCAAGGGCCTGAGTTCAATCCCCGGTTCTGCAAAACAAAACAAACAAAAAGAAAGTACCAACATTGCTTAAAATTTTAAACAATACAAAAAGGCTTATAAAATTTAGCTGTTCCCTGTGCTAGCTATTGCTGCTCCCTATACCCATTACCATATTTCTGAGTAATCCTTGTATGGTACTATCTGTTGCCTCTTTTAGTTATGGATGATAGAGATTTATTTCTCTTGTCCTAACTTCTGCTGTGCTTTCCCTCTCCTAGTACTTCCACTATAATTATGTCACAATTTTTGATTTAATCAATATTCAGTCTTTACATTAGTATACCTTTGCAGTTATTATTCACTACTAAGCATTTCTTCTTTATCTTTTCCCTGTGTTGTTTAATGATTCCTTTTTAAAAAAATTCCTTTTCTATTGTGATTAAGTTTTTTATATCTTTTGATTATTCTCACAAATTCTAGCATCTCTCACAGATTCTAGCGTCTCTCACTGTAGTTTTCCTGCAAGGATAATTACATCATCATCAACCTTGTCATTTTACACTTGATCTTAGTTAGCCAAAAGACCTCTTCCTCTTGTATCCTAGGAGAGACCTCTGCCCTCTATGTCTGTTACATAGTTCCTCTAAAGTCCTGTTATACAGCTCTCACAGTAGTCTTCTCTCTGTAGTCACCTTCAACATTCTTTTTGCCCTTTTTTTAGGTTGACCTTTATTTCTTCTCTTATTGGCATACATCTTCCACTAGATTCATCAGATTTAAAACATGGTACAGCGGCAGAACAACTTGACTATAACAAGGACCATCTTTGGAGTCCAACATTTACTATGTATCTGTTGCATAATGTTCCAGGATTGCCTCCTTTCTCCTGGGTTCTTTTGTTCCTCAATTTGCTCTTTCACTTGAATAAAGAATACATTCTCAGGGAAGAGGGGAGAATATATTCTCTCCTAGCTTCCTAAGGGAAGTTGCATTGTAGGTAAGGTTTCTGAATTTGTGCCCTCAGTATGTTTGTGCTGATGTTCATGTTTCTATTGTCCTGGCTTACTGCTTGGGTTGCAATATAGATTTCTAAACTGGAAATACTCTTCTTTCAGCATTGTGAAAGTATTCACAATGGATCCCTTCCCTGTTTAATTGCTGATAAGGTATCTGAAACCTTTTGATGTCCTATCCTTTATGTTATCACCTGCATTATTCATCCATTGTGTTGGAAATTTACATTATGCCCTTTTGATCTGGAAATTAAGGTCCTTGGTTCTAGAGAATATTTTGGAGTTTATTCTCTCTTTTCTCTTGTCAGAGCTCCTATTACTTACATGTTGGGTTTCTAATATTGAACTTTCTCATCTTTTCTGCACTGTTTTTCATTTTTTAATCTTTTTGTTTTACTTTCTGGGAGAGTCTCTTATCTCCCAGTTTTCCTTAGCTTTTTTTTCTTTCTTTCCTTTTTTTATTGATACTAGCCAGGCTGGCCTTGAACTCCCAGTGATCATCCTGCCTCAGCCTCTTGGGCGCTGGGATTATAGCATGCATCACTATGCCCTATTCTTCCTTGGCTTAGCTTAATTTAGCTTTCTTTGTTTCTTATTTTAATTTCTTTCTTTTTTTTTTTTTTTTTTTTAATGAGACAGGGTCTCACTATGTAGTTCAGTCTGGCCTTGAACTCACTTTGTAGTCCAGGCTGGCCTTGAACTTGCAGCAATACCCCTGCCTCAGCCTCTTGAGTGCTGGAACTGCAGGTGTGTACCACTACATCTAGGTTCTTCATTAGATTTTTGTTTTGTTTTTTATTTTGAGATAGGGACTCACTAAGTTTCTCAGTTGCCCAAAACTCAAATTTGATATACCACTGCTTCAGCTTCTGGAGTGTTGAGGTTATGGGCTTGCCTATCATACTTAGTCCCTGGCCCTTTTTTGTTGCCTCTCCAGACAGATTAGACTTTAAGGTTTCTGCTGCCGTGGAAAAGGAGCACTTTCCTGTGTATAGAGTTGGAAAGGGAATCTGGAGCTTTAACCCTTTCTCAAACATCTCTTATTGAATTATTTTAGCCATCTCTTCTTTTCCCCCAGTTCTAGATGTAACTAGAGCTGCCATTTCTCAGGCTGCTGAGCCTCAGTGATATAAATCAGACTGACTCCATTTTTTTCTCCTGCCAGTTTATGATTCAGCGTTCTTTGATCTATATAATCAATTATTATTTGCCCATCCACTTTCCTGTTTCACAAATATTTTATCTCTCCTGTTTCTCCCATCCTCTGAGTTTCTTAGGAAAAAAAAATCTTGCCTAAATTAGATATGAGTGTTCCTTCTGTTATCTTACCTTTGAAGTCTCAATTTTTTAGTATGGTAGTTCTTCATGTTTTTTTTTTAATGATTGATTGATTGATTGATTGATGTATTTGGTACAAGGTCTCACCACACAGCTACATAACTCAGACTCATAGTGATCATTCTATAGCAGCCTCTCCAGGGCTGGGACCAGAGATGTGTGCCACCATGCATGGTTTCGGTGGCTGGCACAGTGAGCCTGAGGTTCTGGGGCCCTCATAGCATGTGGTACCAGGGATTGAACCTGGGTCTTTGCACTTTACAGGCAGCACTTAGTCCGCCGAACTGTTTCCCCAGCTCTTCCTTATGTATTTTTGAATCATGAATAAAATAAGATTTTTACATGTAATTTGGAAAACAGATATCTAATAATTTTACATTATTGTAGCTCAACTGCATTGAAATAACTATTAACACTTTGTTACACTTTCTGTTAGTTTTTTCTGTGTTCTTCACCCACTAAACCATTTCCTGTGTGAGAACATAGTCTTTGAAAACACTTGTAAAAACTGTAAAAGGGCCGGGCGTGGTGGCGCAGGCCTGTAATCCCAGCACTCGGGAGGCTGAGGCAGGAGGATTGTTGTGAGTTCGAGACCAACCTGAGCTACAAAGTGAGCTTCAGGCCAACCTTAACTGCATAGTGAAACCCTGTCTCAAAAAAAAAAAAAAAAAAAAAAAAAAAAAAACAAAAAAAAAAAAACTGTAAAAGGTATGATTTAAAAATACAGTGAATGTTTACTTTTTAAAAATGTGTGACAGTAACAGACACATAGCCATTAAGATATCTCAAAATATTCTCTCTTCTTTCACACACACTTATCACATCATTCTTGACACATTCTGAAATAGTTTTGGAAGTCTTCTTTCATGAGTGTCCTTGCTGTACTGTCATGGCTCTTGGTATCCTGAACCGGTTCAAAACACTTACCTTTTGTGGTTGTTGTTGACTTTGGAGAAGAATCAGAAGTCACACTGGGTCAGATCCAGTGAATAAGGTAGATGAGGACACACTGCAATGTTTTTACGAGCCTGCTTTTCTGTTGGATAATCTGAAGCCATAACCTTCAGTGTATTTTTTAATTACATCTTACAACAATACTAATGAAAGAGGATTTCAGAAATGCTTTGGAAAGTGGAAATACAATGAATAAACATGTTTGAAGTAAGGGGAGAATTTTGAGGAAGATTAATGACAACATCTTTAATATAATGATATAAGGTAAATTAAGTAAGAGTTTAATGTAATTTTGATCATTCCTATGTAATTACTGGATTGCATATGTTGTGAGCAATTCCCTATGTCAGAATACAGCCTTTGGAAACAAAATTTCTAATGGCTTTACAATGTGGTCTTCGTGTGATTTTATTTATTATCTTATTGATAAAAGTTTTCTTTTCTGAATCTAACTTACTCTAGACCAGTGGTGGCAAACCTTTTAGAGCTTTCAGTAATAACAAACAGCCCACTGTAGCACATGTGCCATATGTTTGCCATCCCTCTTCTAGACTGCCATCTTAGCAAAGTCAGGGAACATGTGCCTTGTTGGTGATTGTGTCTTCAGTGTCTTACATGGAGTGGTGGCTCAGGGAACGTTTTTGTTACACACAAAGTCTATAGTGGCGTATTACTGGACTAGAAGGTACAAACTTTTTGCAGGTTGTTGATTTTTTTTCTTTTAATTCTTCTATTCAGAATAAGAAACAAGGATGTAAAAATGAGGAGGTGCTTGCTGTACTGGGACATGAACTGGGGCACTGGAAGTTGGGACACACAGTCAAAAATATCATTATTAGTCAGGTAAGTTTGAACTGATGATTTATTTTTATAACATAGTCATCAATTTAGAAGTGTGACAGGTATAAGAGGTCATATACTAGAGAGTTATTTGACAGACTTGAACCCAGAAGGCATAGAACATGTCTGTAATCCTAGTTCTTCAAGAAGCTGAAGCAGAAGATAACAACTTTAAGCTCAGGGTGGGTAATTTAACAAGACCCTGTCTCAATTTTTTGGCAGGGAGGAGGAATCCCAGGAATCAAACTCAAGACCTTGCACTTGCCAGGCAGTCACTTGTGCCACTGAGCTATATTCTGGTGCTTTTTTTTGGAGACAGGGTGTTACTTTATAGCTCACATCGGTCTTGAACTTACTATGTAGCCTAGGCTGTCTTTGAACTGGTAGTGTTCCTCTTACTTCAACTTCCTGAGTGCTGATACTATAGACAAGTGCCACCACACCCAGCTTCAAAATTTTCCCAAAAACCTGGGGATATAATTTAGTGTGAAGACTCTGGGTCTGATCCTTAGTACCACAAAAACATAAATAAAAATAAAAAGGGTTGAAAATGTAGCTCAGTTATGCACACCTCTAGGTTCAATCCCAGGTACCCCCTAAAAAGAAACTTAATAGCCAGGCTTCCTCTGGAGGCTTCCATTGAGGGTCCCTGCCTCAATTTCCTCTGTGTCCTCAGACAAGTTCGTTAACTTCTCTTAGCCATTTCTTCTTTTATTGAATGATGATACCTCATAGAACTAAAATTAAATGAATAACTGCTGGAGGCCTACCTAAACTGAAGTGACTGTTATATAAATGTTTATTGTTATCACCATCATAGTCACCACATTAAGAGTTGTTTAGATGTAAAAGCTGTTACTATCAAAAGGCACAAACATAGATAAATTAGATATTAAAGTGCCTTTTCACGTGCTGGTTATAAAATACAGGTCCCTGGACTTGCAGGCAAGTGCTGTACCACTGAGCTACGTTAACATGCTTTTTAAAAATGTGTTTGATCATTTAAAAGTAATTTCACTGAAAGCTGTAGGAAATATAAAGAAGAAAGTAATTCCAATAACATTCCTCCTCTGGATATTAATACATCTGAATGAGCAGGTTTCCATACAGTGGGTGAAGCAGCACTAAATCCTATGGATTGGTTCTGAGCATATGGAGCCTTTTCTGAGTCTTAGGTCTCTATAAACTGATGCCTTGTCAGGACTGGGGTCAGTTGCATCTCCTGACAGACTGGATCCATCAGGAGCCAGTGGGGAGAAGTCAGTTGTTGACTAATACACTAAGCTCTTCTCTTGGCCACTGTCATGAGTCCCTTGACCAAGTTCTGAAGTGGCTGGAAAAGAGGCTAGCTGACTAGCACAGAGCAGTCATCTGCAGCTCATCAACAAGAGCCTCCTCTTGTCATAGGACTCTAGTGAATATCACATCAAGCCAGAGGATTAGCATCCTCTGGGCTGATTCTGGTGCTGGGGATCGAACCGTGGTCCCTGAGAGGCACTTTAGACCACTGACCTATCTTGCCAGCCCATCCCACTGCTATTGATTACATCAGACCCTCAATTGTAGGAGACCAACTCAAGCCTTCCTTTGTAGAAAACATTAACATTTATGCATTTGGGAAATGTTTATTTTTCCTTTGAAATTAAAAGTAACTACCTAAGTAACTTTTGCTATGTTCACACTATCTTATTTAAAATTCCATCATGATTCCCTGTTATGCTTTTGTGGTACTGCTTCTCCCCCAGTGAAGTACTCAGCAATAACTTAAAATTTCATGTTGTTTTCTAGATGAACTCTTTCCTGTGTTTTTTCTTATTTGCTGTATTAATTGGTCGAAAGGAGCTTTTTGCTGCGTTTGGTTTTTATGATAGCCAGCCTACTCTAATTGGACTATTGATCATCTTCCAGTTTATTTTTTCACCTTACAATGAGGTAATGTATACTTTAAAATTTCTCTCACATAATGCTTTCCATTTTGTATTGCTAAGCCCTTTAGGATAGTATAAATAGAAGTTAACAAAACTACACCCTTAACAGATAGTTGAAATAGTCTTTTAGTCCCTGATTGGCCATTATGAAAAGGTAACAGAAAAATCCAAGCACAAATAAATAAATGCATATAAGCATTTATGTGGAATGGGAGTAGAGAATTACACTTAGGCAGTGAAAACCTGGTATTACACATGCCTCAGAGATTTAGTAAATGAAGACCAAAACTGGGAGACCACATCCTGGGGTCCCTAGGCCGTGTGTTCACCGTGCTTGGGCAGAATCTTCTGTGTGAAAGCCAATGATAATTGAGTGTATGTATGGCCATACTAAGAGAACCTATATGATTGTGTGGATTTATAACCAGCTGCCTAAAATAGCACAAATATCCCATCTTTATGTAGGTATATTTTGAACTCAACTACTAAATATAAGTGCAGGGGAGAAAACTCAAATACTAAGTATAAGGAAAGGGTTGGAAAAACCTCTGAACAATCCTAACATAGGCCACTGAGGATAATCACTAGCAGCACTCCCACCTTTATGTAGAGAAGCCTGTCCTGTTCAGATGGAGCTCAGCAGCTGTTATTCAGTGAACTTGATTATCTGATTTGTGATCCAGTGTAAAGCAGGTTAAAAAAGAAAACTGGCTGGATGTGGTACCTCAGACCTGTAACCCAGAACTCAGGAGGATGAAGCAAGGGGATTTCTGAGAGTTCAAGGCTAACCTGGGTTACATAGTGAGTTCAGAGCCAGCTTAGACCACCTAGTGAGGCCCTGTCTCCAAAAGAAGAAGAAGAAGAAGAAGATTAAACAGACTTTAATGGTAAATCATAAAATAACAATGATTGTCAGCTCAACAACAAAACATTTAAGTAAATCAAGTATGGGACTACATGCTTACTGGTATAATCCTAGTGCTGAGGCAATAAGATCAAGAACTAGAGGCTTGCTTGAACCAAGTTGTATGGCCCTAAAAAAAGTAAATAAATAATGAAGGTTGGCATATTAGTATATGCCTGGAATTTCAGCTACTCAGGAGGCTGAGACAGAAGGATTACAGGTTCAATATAATTTATCAAGACCCTGTCTCAAAATAAAAAAGGGTTACAGAAGTTAACTTCAGTCACTGATCTTCTAGCTACATAGGACCACAAACATGTACCATTATGCCCACCTCAGTTCATAGTTCTGCTCCAAAAAGTATGTCAACATTTGATGGAAAAATTTAGGCAAATTTCAGTAGTAGTTAAGGAATTCCTAGACTTTATTTTGACACGTTAACAACTGCTTTTTTGAACCTTTATAAAACTTTTTATGTTAAAATATTTTAATACCTGTGTATTTCAGTTTAGAAACAAGTTTTCCCCCGTCAATTAAATTATATTGAACTTGTAATCCTTCTATCTCAGCCTCCTGAGGAGCTGAAATTCCAGGCATATACTATACATTTCTCCTTTCTATTCCCTCCCTTTTTTCGTTTTTCCTCCTTTCTTCCCTCACTCCCTTCTCCTCTTCTTCCAACCCTTCCTTTTTTTCTTCCCTCCTTGTCTTTCTCATACTAGATATATAAGCCAGAGTTTTTTGCACCAAGATACTGCCAAGTCCTTTTATATATTTTTTTTTAAATTTTGATGTAGAATCTCAATAAATCATTAAATAGGTCTAGCTTAACCAGAGCCAATGATCCTCCTGTTCAGCCTCCCAGAGTGCTGGGCTACAGAAATGGGCCACCATATTTGGCAGGATTTATATTTTCAGATGGAAATGTCCATGAAATAGAAGGCCTCATACATTGTATACTTACTCTGGTGATACTACCATGGGTCAGAATACTTAGAGAAAATAGAGTTTTGAGACTATCAGGAGCTATGGCAGTTTTTTAGGATAATCTTGGTGAAGACTGTCAGTATTCTTTATTATTTTATTTTATTTATTTTTTTGTGGTACCAGGGATTGAATTCAGGACCTTATGCTTGCTAGGCAGGTGCTTATGCTGCTGAGTTATATCCCAGGTCCTATCAGTATTCTTTAAATGTGGGTAGGTGATCAAGAACTCAGGACCTCGTACTTGATGGGCAGGCACTTTGCCACTAAGCCTGCATTCCCAGCCCGAAGTCTGCAATACAAATTACTATGACTACAATCTGACTCTAGAAGGCCCAGTGCATTGGCTTTGGAGTCCCCAAGAAGGGCAGCATCACACCTATCTATGTGGCTTCCTGAAAGTTGTCTGATGTCTTGAGCTTCACCTTCCTCAACTGTAGAACACAAATACCTTGCTGGAGAACAAATAAATGCCTGCCTCAGTGTTTGCACATGGCAGATTCTGAAGTAGTAGTAGTAGTAGTAGTAGTAGTAGTAGTAGTAGTAGTAGTAGCAGTAGCAGTAGTGATGTTTTAAAGACAAACAGTGTCTCACAGTGTAGCTCAGCCTGACCTTGAACTCTATGTATACCAGGCTGGCCTCAAACTCACCAGGATCCTCCTGCCTTAGCTTCCTGAGTGCTGGGATTACAGGTGTGCACTACCACATCCAGCTAAAAAAGCAGCAGTTTCTTTAGTAAGGATGATATTCATGTGCATATATACCTATTTCTGGTCTGCTTGTGTGTAGCAAAAAAGGCTCAGTTATTTATAATAATCATGCCACCCTAGGCCCTTTCATTCACTTGCCTTTCTTGTGTGCTGAGCAGTCAGCTTTGGAACCCTGCAGCGACAACTTACTGGAGCAGGGCAGCTAAAACCCTCTTCCTTTCCTTTTCCAGGTTCTTTCATTTTGCCTCACAGTCCTAAGCCGCAGATTTGAGTTCCAAGCTGATGCATTTGCCAGGAAACTCGGGAAGGCTAAAGACTTATATTCTGCTTTGATCAAACTAAACAAAGATAATTTGGGATTCCCTGTTTCTGACTGGTTGTTTTCAATGTGGCATTATTCTCATCCTCCGCTATTGGAGAGACTTCAGGCACTGAAAAATACAAAACAAGACTGAGATGCCTAGAGTTTGTGACTGAAGACATTTCTGATTATTTCTGTTTTGGCAGCACGTTCCTGCTCTTGATGTTTTTAAACTTTTGTTTTTCTTTTAAGAGAGAAATAATTAGGTACAGAAAAGCCCATGTATAAATACATTTAATATCTCATTTCAAAAATGATTTTAATGTTTCTTAAAACACTGGATACATTTTTGAAGCTTAATGTTTTTAAAGGTATAGTTTTGCAACTGATTTTCCATCAGTTTGTTATTTAAGGAAATGCAGAACTTGTTTTATGTATTCATGCATGTGGGTCTGCTTATAAGGGCTGTGTGGGGCACACATGGAGACGGGGCATCTCCACTTCCGCTGATCCTTTCTGCAAGACAGAAACAATCCTGAATCCTGATACTTGTGGCTAAGTTGCAATTTGCTTTTACCTTCATACTGTTGTGATTTACCCTGGTCAATCAGTATTTTCAATAAGAAAGATAATGGGTGGTAAGGATAAATGAGAGTTGTTAGAGATATGCTCTGCTGTTTTCCAGATTTCAGATCTCCTCTTTCTCTTACTGCCCACTGATCAGGAATTTCTAAAAGTGATTTGAAATTAGAAATTATGTGTCGCATGTTTTAAATCAATGTCTTTTTTTTTTTTAATGTCTCAATTTTTGGTTTTGCTTCCACCTGGTAGCTGTGGTCCCATTTGGATTTTTTTTTTTTTTTCATTCATTCTCTTTTTTTTAAAACTTTTTAAAAACATTTTGAGACAAGATCTTACTGTGTAGTTCAGGCGGGGCTTGAACTCATTATGCAGCTCAGACTGGCTTTGAACTCAGTGATCCTCCTGCCTCTGTAAGTGCTGAGGTTACAGGTATGCACCACCATGCCCAGTACTCATTCATTCTTTTATTCAATAAACATTGTATTCTTTCATTTAACAGAAATTGCCATATTGAATAGATTTTGTAATGTTAAAAGTGGCAGAATATTGAAGAAAAGATTACATTTTAAGAGACATAGGGACAAATGCTGATTCTCTTTAAATATTACAGGAAAAATACAGTTTTCTATGTCTTTCAAGGACAAGAGTTGGTTTTTATTTTTGTAATTTGTATCTATAGTCAGAAGTACTATTAGGGCTGGAGCCATTTTTAAATCTTAATAATTCTTGATAGGTAGATAATGTTTACTTTCCAAAAATTGTCATGAAGGATTCCAAGTTTTAAAAGCTGTATGTTTGACTGCTTCAATTCTGTCCACTTTCTGAATGAGAACATGCTTTGTGTCTAAAAGTCCCCTCTAACTGATACTGTTACTTTCTGGGCATTTATTCCAAAGTGGGGTTGACTATATATATATACCTTTGGTATCAGTCTTTTGCTCATCTGACATTTAAGTGATATCTTCACATGGAAATATAATAAAAATTAAAACTTTGTTTAGTACTGCATTGTTTATTTTCCTACAGCTAAAGTGGAGCAGCTCTGCAGTTTTTATCCAGTGTCTTTTTCTTGTGACTTCAGGCTCTGAGAACTGCCTTTTATTCCTTCTGTGCCTTTAAATGCAAAGTTCAGTTCTGCACAAGTAAAATATTAAAAATTGCCAATGTACACTTGTGTACCTTGTAATTTGTGTGTCATGTATTGCCCAGATATATGTTTCTTAGCCTTAAAAGAATGGGTTTGTGGTCTAAGAAGAGTCAAAGGAAGTAGCCCTAATGCTAAATAGCGACCACACTGTCCCCAGGCCTCACACACAATCCTAATGACTTTTTTCTTTCTCTATAGACAAATGATTCTTGCTGATGTTTCATGAGATTCATTAGGAGTCATTTCTTCTCCATTTTTGTAATTTTAAATTATCTCTGGCTTGCCTTGTCTGTTCCAGTTGCCTCTGGTCTTCCTGACGTATGAGTATTGCACAATAATTAACTTGGGGATATGTGACCACCATCACCCATAGTGTCTGGATGGCAAGGTCTAGAGAGGATAGGAGAAGACTGTGATGGGTTCCTGAAATCCTAGCCAGGAAGAGAAGCAGGAGATACGGCAACCAAGGAAGGAAAGAGTGGTACTCTGCACCCTAAGACTCAGTAGACAAGACCAAGATTAAGTGGGGCTAATCCTTGGGTAAAGAGGTATGACTGACAAAGTAGATGTCTGATTCCAAGGCAGAGTTTGGGCTATGTCTGTATACTGCCTTTATCTGAGTTGATCTTTGGTGAAATCTTGAGAGCTGCTCATAAATTCTGCCTCTGGGTAGCAGCAAAATTCCTGGAATAATTAAAATGACTTTAGTACCAATGATGATGTTCTGAGCTTTCTCTATAAACTCTGTTTGCTCAGTGTTACTGTTTATCCTTTGTATAGATTTTCCCTTTTTCAGAAAGCTTCTTTCTGCTTGGTTTTTTCCATCAATGTTTTGTATACTTCTGTTCATAAATACTTTGTGTAGCTTTTAACAGTTCTAAGAATCATCACTAGCAGAAAACTCACTAAATAGCAGTTGAGGGCCTGAATTTTGTCCTTAGAGACTATATGAAGAAAATTACTGAGAACTTGTAATCTAAATCTTGTGTCCAAATTTATAACAAAAAGCTTTTTGGGGAAAGGGGTTTGTGATGAGCATTGAACCCAGGGCCTCATACTTCTAGGCAAGCATTATACCACCAACCTACATCCCCAGCCCAGCCAAAAACTTGATTCAAGATCACAGTTGGGTTGAGGATGTAGCTTTGTGGTACAGTATTTGCCTAGCATGCACAAGGCCCTGAATTTGACTGCAGTACTGCAAAAAATACACCCATAATGATGTGAGCAAGTAACTTGAAAGCATGTGCGGGTCAGGCCAATTACAGTTTATTTGTAAAACAAAAATAACCCAGTAGGGAGTATTCAGACAACATGGCCAGGTATATCTTAGGCTTTTCTTTTATTATCCTGGAACCTTTCCAGAGAGGAAGATTTCCTAAACAGTTTGACTAGACATGGGCCAAGAGTCCTCCTGTGCCCTAAAACATGAGCAATTGGACTATCTACACTGATCAGACAGCTGTCCTGCCTTCAGGTCAGAGCTCTCCAACTCTCTATATGGTAGTAACAGGTAAGGCACAGCAGATTTTTGACCAGAAAGCAAAAATACTAATGTTTGTCTTAAGGCTTTCAGGCTTGGGGATAGCTCAGTGGAATAAGTGCTTGCCTGGCAAGCGCAAGGTCCTGAGTTCGATTCCTGGTACCACCAAAAAAAAAAGCGTCTTAAGACTTTCAAAAGAGATCACATTCATGTATCTTTTATTGTAATAACACTACTTGATATTTTATTATTGATAATTGTGAACTTCTTATTGTAACTAGTATGTTATGTTTTTTTTGTGGTACTGGGGATTGAACTCAAGACCCTGAGCTTGCCAGGCAAGCGCTTATGTTACTGAGCCATCTCCCCAGGCCCTAGACTTTATCGTAGTTATATTTATGTAGGAAAAAAAGTGTTAATAGGACTCACCTGAGCAGGTGTCCAGATATCTCAGGAAAAGGAAAGCACAAGTGTAAAGGCCTTGAAATGGGAGCCAGCCTGGTATTTGAGAAACACCAGAAGAACAGAGAGGACGGGATGCTCTGTGCTACAAGAGAGGAGCGGAGATAAAGTTGGGAGATAGCAGATTTTACAGGACATACTAAGAATTTACTTGGGTATGGTGGGAAGCCGTGGAAGGTTTGGAGCCATGGACTGGCATGATTGAGTTTAACAGGCAAATCCTGGGTTCTACATTAGGAACAAGGAGATTGGTAGGTTCTCCCAGTGCTTTAAGCAAGAAGTCATGGTGCTAGGCTGCAGTGGTGGTCAGAGGTGTAGGCTGTGTCCTGAGGAGTGGTGTTGGACTCTGGAAAGGGCTGGGCTATCCTGCTGCAGTGTCCTGTGAAGCGTCCTAAAACCCTCTTCCTAAGTATAAACAAGGGAGTTGATTTCCTCTTTGTTGCACTATATTTTTATTTTATTTGTTTATTTTTTGTCTCAAGATTTGGTTGTGGAGGGGGCCAGTCCCTATTCTTGGCAGTGAAAACAACCCAGATACTCAGACCATATGGAACTCATGGCTGTGAGCCACACACAAACCTGATAAAAGTCACTTTTTTCCTTGTGTTATGGTTGTTGGATCTTTCTCCTTTGAGCATCCTGACCATATATTTATTGAGCATCTGCTGTGTGTCAGACATCCATGTGCTGGAGAAAGAATAGGAAATGACAGATCATAGTCCTGCCCTGGTGGAGCTCGTATTCTAGTGTCTTGTAGGGACAGTGAAAAGTGCTGAGGAGAAACAGTCAAGCATGGGAGAGAATCTGGAATGTCAGAGAAGAAAAGTCAGTTTAGAGGAAGACCAGTAGCAAGGAGACTGGAAGACTGGTAACACTAGGGACATACTCTGAGCAATGGTCACAGGCAGCAGCATGCATGCAAAATTTTTGAGGAGCAGCACAGGGTTGGCATTGAAGGAGTGGAATGGACCAGGGTCTGAGCAGAGTGAGGCTCAGATAAGCTCAGGGGAGACTTGTACATGAAGAGATCTAAATGACATTCACTTACCAGAAGCCTTACAAAAGGTAGCAGGCACTGGTCCTTAGGAATTAGTCCCCTTTCAGCTCCTTCCAACTACCTGAGTGGTAGAAATGAGGTATAATGCTATAGCTCTGTGATAACTGATACCTTCTAGTAAGCTCAGTCTCAGAAAGTCACAGCAAGGGCCAGTATGTGGAGCAACTTCAAGCAGTAGACTCTAAATCCAAGATTTCAGATAGTAGGACCAAGAATGTAATGTTGCCTAGGGAAGAGAGAATCCTCAGTGCCCTGGGAGTGCCCTGGGCTAGACTAACACTCATCTTCGTCCCTTATCTACTGAGCCCTGGATTCTCTGCATCTCCCAGCTCCCTGGCAGCAGCATAGCTCAGACCTGTGTACACTGGCATCCCAATGCTTACCATTCAGGAAGTGCCCAGATGAAAGCATCCCACATCCTCCCATTGCCTTGACCACTCTGTCCAGGTAATGGAGACCCAGCAACTTTGCACCATCCCACAAAAGCATAGAGTCCAGAAACTCACATCCTGATTTGTGCCCAAGTTGAGGGCTTTTATTTACAAAGACAGAAACTGAAATAGATATGGGGAGAATGGGATAGGGGAGAGGTCTGCCAGGAAAAGGAGGGAGATGGGTGTTTAAATACTCAGATGGGAGGCAGGAGGGAAGGGGTGGGACTGGCTTGAAGACTGCCATCTCAGGGTAGTCACCCATCAACAGTCATCCAGTAAGTCCAGAGAATGAGATCAGGAACCAGCAGAGACCTCAGTCCACCTGCCTTAATGATAAGATGTCCAGTGGAAGATGGTGCAGATTAAGGAAACATCTGGTACTACCCAATGGTGCTCCCAGGAGGAAAGTAACCCTGTTCCCTCAGAGCTTTGACTTTCCAGCAACACCTGCTGTGAGCCTCACCTTTTCACACTAATGCCTTCCCTTTCCTTCCCCCATGTTCTAGAACTCCTCAGAACCTCTGGATCTTATACCAAAGGCCTTGAGATGCTAAATTCCTGGGCTGGGAGCATGTCCATCTGGAGAAGACATAGGATGCTGGCAGGCTCCATTCTGGCCCGCTGTTCATGGTCCCTTAATGGATCCAGGCTCTGTGAGCCGGGCAGAAGTATAGGCTGATGCTCCAAGGCAAGCTGCAGGCTCACAGAAGCCTGGCAGCCCCACTGGGCCTGGTAGTCCAGGACGGCCCGCCTCTCCTGGAGCCCCTGGGGACCCTCGGTCTCCATCCTTGCCATTGATTGCCTGGCCAGGCCGGCCAGGGAGTCCTGTGAAAGATACAAAGTCAAGACATCAGGGCCTCCATCTGTTGCCCTAGAAATCTTAAGCTGAGATATTTTTCAGGTGAGGAAAACAAGTTCAAAGACAACACAAGAAGAAGGAGCTCTGCTTCCCAAACAGTCTGGTTTCTGTTGCTCACAACTCCCAATCAGTGAATGCTTTCCTTTCCCCTATGACGTGACCATGGAACATCCCAGGAAGTCCTCAAGAGCCCCAGCTTCCAGTTCCCAACCAGACTAGGCTGAGGGGGAGGCCTCCATGTAAGAACATCAGGTGCGCCTCGGCCATAAATCCCCAGGCTCAGGGACAGGGTGGTAGATGGGCAGCGTCAAGTCTTACCTGGGATCCCTGGGGGACCAGGCATCCCAGGGTGCCCACGCCCTACTTCACCTTGATCACCCTTCTCTCCACGCTTCCCTGTAAACAAAAAAAGTCAGTTTTTCAAGATTAAAAGATTTTTATTCTTGCCTATTAATTTTTAAGTAGTCCTATAGCTGTCTTGTTTCTTTTACTTGCTCAATAATATCTTAAAATACTTATCAATAAAATAATAATTATTAATCTTTCTTTCACAGAAATGGTGGAAGAAACATTTCTGTGATTCTATACTTTAATGGTGGGAAATCTATGACCGTAAAGACCCACATAATACAAAATTTCCAGCACGAATAAATAAGAAGCTAAAAGAACTACAGATAATTTTCCCACTTTGTTATTTCTGTTACACATAACACATTACAGTGCTAGTTTAAAATAAGGGAAAGTTGGAAATGACCTAGGAAGGCTGGCTAAATAGAGGAAGGTAAAATGTCAATTATGTATCTGATAAATTTATTATAGGAGAGTGTCCAATAGTAACTCTTAGTATTACAAGAGTAAACTAAGAATTCTATGTAAATCACCTCTCAATGTAATCCCCCCAAAACACTATTAAGTCTCCACAGGCAACACATCTAAGGCCCAAAGACATAGAGATTTGGGAGATACCACAAAATGAAACACCCAAAGTTGTAAAACAGTACTTTCATTTTCATTAATCAGCTAAGGGGAAGAGCCCAGCAGTGCATCCCAGAAGAGTTTGGTCAAGGGACAGAGAAATTCCAAGTTGTCTCATCTTGGGACTGCTAATGGTGAGACCTAGTGAGACAATGGAGGCTGAGCACTCAGCCCCCTGTCCTCATTGCACAGCCTCACTGCAGAACAGTACTCACCCTTGGGTCCTGTGTTGCCAATCTGACCCACAGCTCCTATGACGCCAGGAATGCCTCGAGGGCCAGGGTGTCCATGGGGTCCCTGCTTGCCTGGGTACCCAGGTGGCCCAGGAGGTCCTGGGGGACCCATCATCCCTGCTGCACCTAGGGCTTCCCGCTTGGCGCTCACAGCCACCTCTGCCAGTTGCTCTAAGGGAGGAGGGGGACAGAGCTCTGTGAGATAGGTGTCAACTCTGCAATACTATGGAAGACAATATCCTGACAGCTTCTGGCCCCTAGGTTTGCAGACAGGAGAGGCCTGGGTTTGCAGTCTCCCTTCCCTAGGCCCTGTTTTGCTGAAATTAAAGGTTCCGGAGTGATTTATTTATCTAAGGGTCTCACAGCCCTTGGAAGCAGAGCTAGAAGGATCAGGGACACCAGACCCTCAGAGCATCACCTTGCATCATCTTCAACACCACATCTACAATGTGCTGGTCACTGGGATCTCGGCCCTGAAAGCAGAGGATGTCTTTCAAAAAGAACCCGTGCACCTTGCACCCTCTAACCCCTGTGGTTCTGTCCTCTCCTAGGGTCTACACGCGATACACCCTTCCCCCATTTTTATTTGGTCACAGAACCAGCCCAAGGAAGCCAGTGGCCCTCTGGAAACTCTCAGTGTTAACCTTACTAGCAAATCTACAGACAAGAATTGCCCGGCCGGAATGGGATGGGGGGGCAACTCACCGCCGTGCCCTGTCTTCCGGGCTGTCCTGGCACACCTCGGTCTCCAGCCAGTCCTCGAGGACCGGGCAGCCCAGGGTAGCCCTGCACCCCTGGAGCCCCTGCATCCCCACTGGGGCCAGGATAGCCAGGTTCTCCGCGAACTCCTTGCTGCCAGGGGTCGGGTGGGCAAAGGACATAGGTGAGAAAGCCAGGGTGGGGAGGGTGAAGGGAGCAAGAGGGTGGAGTGGGCAGGTGAGAAGGGCGGGTCCCAGTCAGCCGAAAGTGGGGGACCCAGGCCAAGGGGAGACATGGGACAGGCTTACCTGTCCTTTTGGCCCAGGCTCTCCGGACTCGCCCTGCAGACACAGGGAGCTGCAGTCTCTGAAGAGCAGGGATTCCAGCGCCCAAGGCCCATTCCCCTCAGCCCCTGCTCTGCACTCACCTTCTCGCCTTTCTCTCCTGGGAGGCCGGCCACCCCTGGGTCGCCCTGCCAAGAGAGAACCATGGATCAGTTGGGCACACTAGCATCGGGACGTGGGGTGTTGCAGACATCGCACCCCTCGGTGGGTGCACCCAACGCCCCATATGCCTAATGCATGGAAGCCAGGCTGCAGGTGCTGAGACTCACCACTCCACCACGAGGCCCAGTCTTCCCTGGAAAGCCCTGAGGAAAAGCACATGAGAGCTTGGTGAGTCCCTTTCTCCTGGGAGAAGTGCCCTAGGGGCCCCCAACTCAGTTCCTGCTAAGTGCCTCTCACCAGCTCTGAATGCCAGACCAGATCCCTGGAACCAGTACTTTCTCTTTTCTTTCCTCCTCTCTATCTGTCTCTGTCTCTGTTTCTGTCTGTCTCCCTTTTTTCTCCCTCCCTCCCTCTTCCCCCACCCCTTTTATTTCTACTGCAGATTGAACTCGGAGCCTCATGCAGGCTAAGCAAACACTATACATCCCAGCAGGACTTGCAGACTGGAGAACTCAAGGTCTAACTGAGCTCCACAGACCCCATCCCATCCCAGGCTTGGACTGCTTTCCTAGGCGCTTTCCAGCCCTATTTGGCACCTTATCTCCCTTGATGCCTGGCAAGCCTTGGGGCCCTGGAATTCCAGGGGGGCCCTGTTCCCCCTTGGGACCCTGAGAAGAGAAGCCAGAGAAGTAAATCAAATAAGGTTCCTGGATGTTCCCCAACTGCCCCCCCCCCCAGCTGGCCTGCACTAACCTGCCGTCCTTGAGGGCCTGGCTGCCCTACAGGACCCCTCTCACCCTGGTCACCCTGAAATGGAAAGAAAAGGCCAGGCTTTCAGCAGGGAGACCTTGGCAAGTTCCTACAGTTCTGTTGTCATCAGCAGGGGGTCCTTTGGTCCATTTCACAGATCAGCAAATTGAGGCATTGCCAGAGGACCCAGCCCTTACTTACAGCTGACAGTGCCAGCTACTGTGGGAGCACTGATACAGTCACTTACCTTTTGCCCCACAATGCCCCGAGGACCAACTTCTCCTTGAGGCCCTGGCTCTCCCTGGAGGGACAAGATATTGAGGGTAAGCCTGGTGGGACCCTCTGCCACACCTGGCTCACATCTCCCACTCTTTTTTTTTTTTTTTGAACACCTCCCACTCCTGGGTCTCCGGTGATTAGCTCCCTTTAGGGACACAGCTAGAAAAGAGATAGTGAGTGCTTCTTTTGTTGGCAGAAACAACCCAGAGGATCCTTTGGTTGGGTCTTCCCTCATTTGCACCACTCCCATCCCCTGTGCTTTGTGGTCCAAGCAGGGCTCTCAGGCTTAGGAGGGCCAAAGCCAACTTGTGTTAGTGGAGAGGGCCACTTACCTCCTTCCCAGGAGGACCAGAGAATCCAGGAAGGCCCTGCTGGCCTGGCTCACCCTACAGAAAAATAGAGCTGAGGTCAGTTAGCTAAGCCCCATGGTCCCTGAACAGTACGCAGCAAAACTGTGCTCTTGGTCAAGTCCTCTGAGCTCCACTGATTATCCTGTTTGTGTCACCTTTGGATTCAAAGTCATCCATCCTATCTCCAGTAAGCCAAGCTGAGGGCTGTGGGAAGGGGTAGGGGTGGCAGGAGGGAGGTGACTTGTGTTCAGGTTGTCTCAAGTCTAGGGCTTAGGCCTGGGTCATGCCTCATTCTCTGCCCTGTGGCTCCTCTGCTCAGATGGGATCAATTTTGCCCCCAGTTTGGCATCATCTCACCTTGTCTCCAGGGCCTCCTTTTGTTCCAGGCTGGCCTGGCACACCCTACAGAAAGAAGTTGACATCCATTTCTGCCCTGGGATGGAGTAGCCCCACATACCTGCTGCTTTGCCTCTCATTCCCAACCCAGCTTTCCTCCAGTTTATGGAAGCCCAATGACCAGAGACCCAAGCATGGTTTCATGAACCTGACTATATTCTCTACCCCACTCAGGCCTGGTGGGAAGGAATGGGATGTAGGGCACAGAGTAACACTGCCTGTTAGGACCTGTGTCTGTGGGCAGAGGGTAATTCCTGGCACACCATGGGCTCCAAAAAGTAGGGAGAGGAGATGGATCTGCATGCTGAGAACAGACAACAGGGAAAGTACTCCAAACAGAGGCTCTGGGGAAAGCTTAACAAGGTGTAGACAGAAAAGCTGCACATGCAGAGAAGAGGGAAGGACAGAGTGATAGTGGCCAATGAAACAAGGAAAATAGGCTGGCCTGGAATACCCTACAGAAAGAAATTGACATCCATGTCTGCCCTGGGTAGAAAATACAGTCAGGCTCATGAAACTATGACAGATTATGGTGGCCACTGAATGCTAGATGACCTGTGAAATAAGGGTTGTGTCTGTCCTCCATATAACTGTTTGCCTTAAATTCCCATAACTATTTACTGATTGACTAGATTAAATGACTTTCCTGGAGTCCATGGAAAGTATTTTATCAGGGAGATGGTTAGATTCGATGTAGCCACCAAGAAGGAATGGCGAAGAGAAATGGAGCAGTTGTCTGACTAATGAAGGCTAACCCCAGACCAGGAGCACAAAAGTGACAGATCAAGAGTCCAGGTGTAGACTTTGGCTTCATTAGCCACTCTCTTCCTTGTGCTTAGGTATATAGCAGTGCCTAGCCGCTGAGCCCAAAAGCATCAATTTGACTATGAGGCCACCCATAGGGCCCCCTGATACTCACCGCTAGGCCCTGGTGGCCTGGGTTCCCTGGACGCCCTGCCTGTCCTGTGCTGCCCTGGAAAAACAGAACCAGAAGCACAAGTTAAAAACATAGCTAAAGGGGCACAGCCTCCACCTCAATGCAGGAAAATAGGTCTGGGGGCCTGAAGGAGTGCACCAGGATGCATGGGAGGCCCCCAGAGTCGTGTGATGAGACCCAAACCCCTGAGCACAGAGTTTTCGCTCTCCAATTCCACCACAATCCCTGCTCTTACTTTCATGCCAGGTGTGCCTGGGGTCCCGTCCTTGCCATCAATGCCTGGGGAGCCCTACACAGGAGGAAAGTATAGGGAGCCTCACAATGGGGAGGTGATTGTAGTCAAGCTGTCCACCCATGAGCCCTGTGATGGCTGCAGCATGAAGGAACACAGCAGATCTGGTCATCGCAGTAAACCACCAGCCACTGCAGGAGGGCAGCTGAGTGTGAATGGGCTAAGGAAGATGGACCACAGCCCTCCCTCAGTGTGGCTATACTCATGCCACAATCTCTTCTATAGCATCATCCCTGTTTACAGGTGGAGAAAATAAGGTACAGAGAAGAAGGCACTTCTAAGAACCAGTCTGCAGCAGAGTTCAGTCTAGAACTCAGGCTCCTCACCCACTGAGGACTCTTAGGCTGACCTTGGCCTCTGTCCCTGGCACTTACGGCTGCTCCCTTTGGGCCTGTCATCCCTTGGAGTCCTCGCATGCCTTGGCTGCCCTGCAAAGTAGAGAGAGGTCAGGACCCCAGCAGGATGCTGAGGTCTATTCAGCCATGCAGAGAGGAGGTATTTGACATTTGAGCCTCTGGGTTCCAGGCTCCTTGTGGCACAGGTCTTGTAGTGTGGGGGCTGGAGGAAAGAGGGTGGGGAGACTGGGGCAGCTCCTGGAGCTGGCATTCACTGATACCACAGCTCACTTGGACAAGGAATTTGACCACTAGAGATGTGTGGGCTTTTCTTTAGGGGGAGGTAGGTTGTTTTGATTTGAAGACCTGTGAACAGTTTTGATATAATTATAACTGAAAGAAGATTGGTTATTAGGTAATTTCCAGAATTTTTATTCTGTCACTTGTGATAGTGATATGATTATGCAAGGGAAAAAGTCTTCCTTTATGTTTTTTACAGATACATGTGGAAATGTTTAGGAGTAAAATGACATGCTACGGATTTGCCTGAAAAAAAATCAGAGCAGGGGCTGGGGATGTGGCTCAGTGGAATAAGCACTTCTCTGGTAAGGGCCTGAGTTCAATCCCTGGTTCCACAAAAAAAAAAAATCAGAGCAAGGCAGTAACAGTGGAAGAAAGGGGTGAGGGAGACAGATGAAGAAAGGGACTACGGCAAGCTGTGGAACCTATGACACAGCCACATGGGATTTGTTACATCAGTCTCCCCATTTTAATGTATACTTTAAAATTTATATTACAGAATAAAAACATGCTATTAACTATGAGAGTATAGTTAACTGCACTCTGCTCAGCCCAGCATTGTCTGTTAATTAAAAATAAATAAAGAATTAAGAAAACGGGAATGTAGACCAAATCCTATTAGTCTCCTGCTTGATTGCTGGAATTTCATTGTCATGCCCCAGTGACCACAGGCCTATATCCTAAAGTCTCACTTTGGGTCACCCAGGCTGCAAGCAATCACCCGGGCTGTGGATGTGTGTACACACCATCCTTGGGTAGCACTGAGCCCTGCCTGGTGCACCCCTCCCCGCCCCAACTCGAAGGAGACAAAAGGTGCCTGAGCACTTACCAAATCACCTTTCTCCCCGGGTCGGCCTGGGGGCCCTTTTGGACCTTCCTCACCCTGTCAGGAAGGATAGACAGATATCCATGTTACATGGGCCCAAGAGAACAGTACCTACTCTGCAGCTGGCAGAGCTCCAGGCTGGAGGCAGAGGACAGGAGCAAGCTTACCGGTGACCCAGCAGCACCAATGGAGCCCACCATGCCTTTATACCCACGAGGACCCTGGGTAGAGGAAATAGTTGTGGTTCAGTACTGGCCACAGAGGCCTGATCACTGTAGCTCTTGTAGGGTACCCTTGAATTCACTTACCATCTCTCCCTTGGGTCCTGCCATTCCTGGGTATCCCCTGATGCCCTGGGGCCCCTATTAAGACAGAAAAATGACAATTGCAAGAGCAATTATGTGGTCCACTTCTTCATATTTCTTTTTTTTACCTCAGCCCTTTTCATAATGCCCCTTAGAAGTAGGCAGCCTAGGCTTTAGCTCATAAATGGTATATTGAGGCTCAGAAATGAGGGTACTTGCAAGAAAAACTCAAAGTGGCACAACCTGGACCCCAGCCAGGCTTTGATTAGCAGTTTTGGTTCCTGTCCCTTAATTCCTGACAGCTTCCTGTCTTCCCTTCTCTCCTACCTGGAGACATTCCCAGGTAGAAGAAAGAGGCCTCTTTTTCAAGCTGTAGGCCCAAGTAGGGGTTGACCTCAGTAAGGACTTCCAGAATGAGACAGACAGGGGAAGCTATTCCTTACCGGTGGTCCAGGGATGCCTTGCTCTCCGGAGGCACCCACATCTCCTTTGGGACCCTAAGAGCAGGGAAGATTGATCAGATAGGCAGGAGATAGAGGGATAAACACACAGTAAAAGATATGAACCCCAGCAAAGCCAGCCAGGAAAGATGCTTGAGACCATATGGTCCCATGCTACAGATGGGGGTACTGGGGTTGCCAACAGTCACATTAACCTAGGATATGAGTCTCCTATTTCCTAGCCCTAAGCTCTGTTGCAGAGGGACAGGAAAAAAGGATGAAGTAGGGTGCAGGCCTCTTCCACACAAACTGCCCCATGGCCATTGGTCTTCACACTCACCGGCTTCCCCTGGTGGCCAGGGTCACCCAGGATACCGTGTTTGCCCAGATGCCCCTGGAGGGAAGGGGAGCACTCACTATACAATTCCCTTCTGGTCACTTGCCCCATCTCCCAGGACTCAGATCAGGTGTCCTTACCTTTACTCCCTGCAGTCCCGGAGGACCTTTGGCACCCGCTGGGCAATTGGTTGGACACTAGAAAGACAGGCTCATGGCACTGGAGTCACCTGCCTGTCCAAGCCAGCCAGGCCATGTGTCCCCATCTTGTCACCCCTGGAATACTCTTCCCACCTCTCCCAGCTGAGCAGCTCCATCACTACACCTCTCCCACCTGCTGACCCTATATCCACACTGCCTCCATCACTCCTGCCCTGAACACCCTTTCTCACCAGGAAGTCAGCACTCCCTTCCAGGCCCTGGATGGCTCCTGGATGCCCCTAAAGAGACATACAAAG